>PVHY01003552.1:0-106260 GCA_004024945.1 Uropsilus gracilis | reverse complement strand
CCGGGCACGGTGGCTCATGCTTCTAAGCTTCAGCCTATGAAGCGGCCGGGGCTAGGGATCGCGGTTCGAGTCCCGCCTGGGGCCCGTAGTGAGACCTAGTTCCACAAAATAGCTGGGTGTGGTGGCGCGCAGCTGTAATCCCAGCTCCCTGAGAAGCTGAGGCTGGGGATTGCTTGAGTCTGTGGTACCCTGGGCAACAAGAGCCTGCGGTTCCATGGGCAAAAATAGCAAGACCTAGTCTCCAAAAAAAAAAAAAGAAATGCTTCAGATAAACACTTAAAATTTTTTAAAGCTCAGGTACTGCCTATCTTAAGTAGCACTAATTAAGGGCTATTCACTGTGCTTTCTGTTGAGCAAAACTAAAATACATTTACATCTTAGTTGCATTTCTGTAACCTGACAAAGATAGTTCCTCCTAAAGTACTTAATGCCTCCTTCCAATGTACTTTGGCATCTGTCAATATGTGTTACTTCACCCTACCACTTCTTCAAACCACCTCACTGCACATCCATCCTGCCCACCCCCAGAACATCCGGCCACATTTTTCTGTCTACAGGTGTCCCAGCTCTCTACCATAATTTGTTTAAGGCTGTGCTTCAGAGAATTCTTCATATTTGTAAATCAAAGTATTCAAAAGAAGCTGCAGCCATGTTGTAAAAGAGCTGCTGTCTTTCAGCAGCAAATATGCCAAACCTTGAGATCCTGTCTCAGATTCATGCTCAAGTTCAGCTTATTGGTACTTGTGTGAGTTTGGGCATATTGTAAAATAATTAGGAGGCATAAATGTGATAATGCATACAGAACACAGTCCATGATGAAAATAAACCCTCCTTTCCCACATACTGTTACCCTGTCCCAGCGGTCTGCAGGCTTCCTGTATAGGACTGCTTAGATCTGGTTTACCATGTACCTTGTGACTACCAAAAGACGTGAGTCACATTAGATCTTAAGTGACTGTTTAGTGAATGATACTGTAAGATTCTAATGATTTTCTTCAGATCTTATAATTATAATTCTCCGATATAAATTATTGGAGAAAAGGTGGGGTAGTCACTGTTAAGAAAAGGGGACAGGAAGATTAATGCTTTCCCCTTCAGAATGTACCTAGGTCCCAGGTTCAAAATGAAGCAATGATTATTAACAAATGGTGAACTCTAGGATTGTATGTGATAAAGAAATTAGTGTCACTAGTTCTTAAAGGGAAGTATGTACAGAGTAGAAGAAATAAACATGAAGGGTGTAGAATTGTCATTTATTTTACTTGAATATACTAATGCTAACCAATTAGTCTCCTCCCATTTCCCCTCTTAAGAAACTTCCTCTTTCAATTCCATATTCCCTGAATTAGGACCTGCTGTCACATTCATTAGAACACTTGGCAGGTAAGAACTAGGAACATTTCCAGGAAGCCTTCACCGAGTAAGTCTTCTCACAACAAGGAGCAATAGATTTGGATAAAGAGGTTAATTTTAACCCCTACCAGTTCCCTTGTTGGGAGTGATCTTTACCTCATACTTAAGACACGAGTATTGAGAAGGCCAATCAACTCCACTTCTTGAGTTCTTCCATACATAAAAATTTTGGGAATATTAACGATGATCGCAATATTCCTGACATTGAGACTATTTAAAGCATTTGTTAGTTTTCTTAGTAGTCAACCTTCCTTCAGATTTATGGCACAGAATTACATAACTTTGTTTTATACGAAGAGAAATAAGTACAGGGCTGCCCAAAAAAGCTTTTAAAGATCACACCTTATGAGAGAGTTAGTGGTTTACTAGCTATGAGATCTAGAGCAGGTTTTTCTATCTGTAAAGTGGAAATAATTTTACCCCAAATTGTATACAGTGACAGTAGCTCTTAAAAACTGAGCCCATTTTTGTTCCAAATGTGCTTTTTGTTGACTCATTTAATCTTTACATGTGCTTATGAAATATTGTGCTATATTCTACTTATTTTAAAGATAAGACAACTAAGGGATATGGAAGCTAAAATACTTGTCCAGGTAATCCAAGTCATAGCTGAAACCAGTATTCAAGCTAACTTTTATTATATGGCCTTTGACTGTGGATATTTTATATCTGTAGCTACTAACAATAGAGCACAGGTTCTTGGGTGTTTAATTCATCTCATCCCCTCAGTCCCTCTTTTTGTTTCCTCTCATACCTACCATCCTAAAACTTCTTAATTGATAAAATTACTTTACAAATACATTAAAAATACAAGAAGGAGGAACTGGAATGATTCATATGGCAACAAATTAGAGTTGTAGACATTCATATGAACTCATGTTTAGCTTAGCAAACATACAAGGACTTAAGTACAGAAATATTTATAGATACATTTATATACATGGTCTAATATATACACTGTATCTCCTTGTTCAGTCAGCTAAGAAAACCTAGAAGTAGTGACACCCCAGAAACCTTATGTCTTGGTTTCTAAAATCATTCTTTAGAAAGCAACCAAAGCTCTTTGGAGAACTATATGCTTCTGGGACTGGGGTGGAGACAAACAGATAGGCCTGGAAATTCATTAGTGTCAGAAAGAAGAAAGTGCAGACAAATACACAAAACCACTGCATGATGTTGAATGTTTGTCTAGGGAATCCAGGAATCTACTGAAAGACCTTCCAATAACTCTGAGATTCTGTGGTATTGGATGATAAGCCAAAGTATAAAATAATTATCTGTGCATATATAATGATAAACATATTAAATAAACAAAAGGCAAAAAATAGACAAAATATCCATACAGAAAAATTATAAATAAGTAATTCCTCCACCTTCAATATGGTCAAGCATAACTCCCTGTTCTTGAAGTGAAGTGTGGGTTCTACACAGTGACATTTTTCCCAAAGAGCACAGCATATAAAAGGACAACAGAAAAAGTACTTTCACTGTGAAGTTACTTGCTGTTTGTCAGTAACCTGACAATAATGTGTACAAGTAATGTTGATCATTCAGACACTTAATGTGATGTAATAAGAATGACACTTTGGAGTTCTCCTCCCCAAACCCATAACCCCAGTTCAACCAGTCTGATGAAAAGCATCAGACAAATCCCAGTTGAGAGACATCCTACAAAATACCTGACCTGTACTCCTCAAACTCTCAAGGTCATCAAAAATGAGCGAAGTCTGAGAAACTGTCATAACTAAATGGAGCTAAATGGTGATGGTGATGGGATGATTGACTGTAATGGTTATGCTGAAGCTGAAAAAATGATATTAGACAATAAGGAAATGTGAATAAAGTATGTACTTTGGCTAACCAATAGTGTATTAAAATAGTTATGATAAAGTACCTAAATGATACAAGATATTAATATGGGAAACAGTTTAAAGTATTCTATTTGTACTATCTTTGTAATGGCTTCATAATTCTAAAGCTGTTGTAAAAAATAAAATAAAATAATTTTTAAAGATGAATGAACCTGTCATTGCTTAAATTGTCCACATATAGGGAATTATAGAACTAGAAATTAGAGCTGTAAATACCTTATGTGTCAAAGGAAAAAACAAAGATCCATAAAGTTATCAAAGTACAATTCAGCTCTTTTTTTTTCAGTCTATTTAAAATACATTTGTTTAGTAATCTGATGTAGGCTCAATCCTGTGAACCTCCAAACAAAATATCTAAATCTTAAATAAAAATATATATGGTGGGAATGCAGAATGTGTTTCAATATAATATATGTTATTTAATTTCAATCACAAAGTTAATCTTTCATGTAATAGTTTTCAGACTGTAGCAAGATAACTACAAAACATTTTCAGATCTAATTATTTTCATAATAATACTATGAATAATTATAAATAATAAAATACTTATTCTATAGTAATATATTTACCTCTTTTGCTCTTATTTTCTCATATGTACATAATGAAAATTTTCAGAGAATACAGAATATGTTACATTATAAAAGAATCATGTGGAAGCAAATATTAGAATCCAACTTTTTTCTATTATACAGAAGTTAGAAAGGTTACAAAATGTAAAATAATGCCAAATGTATTATTTTCTCTTTAGATAATATACTTTTCATAAAACATAACTTATGTTAATGGGTAATTATTGCTGTTATTAATATTTAACTGTCATTTAAAATGAATTAATAATCATAATTAATTTTTAATTGATTACACATGTATATATATATATTACATGAATTAATCATTATTTTAAAATTTCTCTTTCAATTCCTAATATGGCAAATATTGGATAGCTACAATCTACATAAACAAAACTCTTCCAGGTACTTAGCAATTTTCTAGTGAAGACAGCTTGAGAACTAGAAAGAAAAAAACTACTCTTCTCATAGTACTAACGCTCTGGGACATTTGTCACATTATGGCCACCTTGTATCTTAACCCCTCTGGTGTTCAGAGATTTTCTCATGTTTGAATCTCTGGAAGTAAGTGTGCCAGATACTCAGGTCCCCAGCCTCCCTTGTAGTTAGGGAAGTTCTGTCAACAACCTGATGCACTTAGTCCTTTCAAAGATACTGGGTTCAAGAACAACTCTGTGGTGGAAAAAGAAATGGCAGGGCAGTCAGATGCTGGAGGCAGTAGTCTAGCAATTATTTTAGTTCTCTTAAGTCCACCACTGATGTTGATTACACAGGATTTGGAGTTGAATCCTGCTTTCAGCAGTGATGGTATCTTCACCTGAACAATCCATGGACTTTGGGTATTGTTCCTGCTTATCTTGTCCTGACACTGCTTCTCAAACCCAGAAATCTTCTTGAGTTACGTAGGATCATTTAAATATATCCCTTTCCAAGTCGGGCATGGTGGCATGCTCCTATAATCCAAGTTCTGGGAGGCAAGAGGACGGGGATCCCTTGAGTTCGTGTGTTCGAGACTACATGGCGAGACCTAGTTCTCGAAAAAGCAACTGGGCACAGTGGTGGGCACCTGTAATCCCACCTACCTGGGAGGCTGAATCTGGGGATTCCTTGAGTCCATAGGCTGGGACTACCCCGGGCAACATAGTAAGATCTAGTCACAAAAATAAGTAAATATATCCTTTTTCAGTTATCCAGGGATGCCTAATTGATTGCAATTCACCACTCAGATTTACACCAAAAATTGATTTCTTAATTAACTTCCACAGTAATATATCTTAACCTCTTTAATCATCAGTCTTTCAGAAACAAACAAAATTAACCTTTGCTTTGTCTGTAATAGAAAATAAACAACTATGTAAATAAATTAAAATGCTCAGCCTTTTAAAATGTAGTTGTCCAACTCTAACTATAAACTTTTACCTAAATTTTGGAATCGTGATTTGACTATCAATCAGCAGGGCAGGTCATCGTGTTACTCCTCAGTTTTGCTATTTCTATAAAACAGGCAAGAGACTCTGAAGAGAACGACCCATGATGCCATGCCATGTGCTTAGTTCATTATAAATCATTTCAAGGAACTCTAGCCACACTGAGCCAATCAAAACAGAAATGTTCTAACACATTTGAGAGTATCTTGTTTTATAGAGTGCTTCAGAAAGGCAAGAAAAGCACACTAGATTTCAAATGTACCAAATTATCCATAAAGGATTTTGGATGTGGTTCTTATTAGGCTACTTTTGTTGTTATTTAATGTGATATATAAAATATAATGCTTTTCTGTTTGAGTAGCTAGAGCTTGGAATGGTCCTGCCTTCTATAGTTTTGCAAGCAAATGTTAAAATATTTCTGTTCTTCTCACCTCCTTGCTTGACTTCAAAGGTGGAAAGTATGGAGACCACTCAGGCACTTCAGATCTTCCCGTTTGAGGCTAAGAAAGATTATTAGGGACTTTCATTTTGACTAGAAAAAAATGTCTTTTTTTAAAGTTGAAATACTAACATAGGTAAAGGATTTATTGAAATGGTGTCTTGAAATAATTTAGGAAAAACATAAGAGGGATGCCACCCACCACTTTTTCCTCTCATGGGCTTTAATTGCCTAGGTTTGACTTTAAGGTATTTGGATCTGCATTCTTATGTTTGCGCAGCTAACTTCTCATAGGAAAGCTCATAGAAATCAATAGAAATGCTCAAATCAGCATACCTAACTTTGAGAGCAAGTTGGGAAATCTAAAAACACTTGTGTTGACCAATGATAACCTACTTCTTGTAAGCTTAAACTGAGAGTGCATCTGTTTAAGTGTGAGGTTTTTCACTTTGCAGATGGTTATCTTGGTGTACCAGAGAAGCCAAATAAGTATACAGTCATCTGTCTTTACTTCTTCCTGTCTCTCACTAGGGTGTTTGCTCTTTTCTCTATTTGCTAAGAACAGGAAATTACAGAAATAAAGATTTGATCAGTTCCCATTACTGCAGTGAGCTGCATTCACACTCAGTTTAGACTAAGTCAACAGCACATTTATATGTGCCCAAGCAAATTGCACACTGCATCAGAATAAGCTAGTTTTGTATAGTTTTAAATCATATTTTCATCATCCAGTCCTTGAGTTCTTCTCACTCTTAAATGTATCTCCAAAAAGTTGCTCTTTCACACTTAAAATTAAGCAATGCCTTTGAGACTCTGTTACTCATTGACCTAGAAAAATCCCCTCTGGTACCTCTGTCCCGAGCAGGTCTAAAAAGTTTCAGGGGCAGCCATGCATGCTGAATGTGGGTCTATTAATATGAATAGCACATGAATAGCACCTGAGGTCTGAACGGTATTTGAGGGTTAATATTGAGCTTTCACTTGTAATATTTTATCTATGCCTCCACAACCCCAAGTTTACTGTAAGCAATGCTACAATGATTTCATTTTAGAAACGAGAAGAGATTCTGGGAGTGACTTCCCCAACAGAAACAAGGGCTCTGTCTAGAGTGGAATATTGTAAACCCATTCTGGACCACACCTAAGAGAAAGGACTGTTCAGAGAGCAAAATTACCTTACCTGCTTTCTCTCCTACCCATCCCTCCTTTCCTTAAATGTTATGGGAGGCTCTACAACATACAACAGAACAACCATCGACAGTGGGAATAAAAGGAGGTGAGAATGTAATTTGTCAGGAAATCACAAAGTCCAGAAGGCAAAGCAGCTCAAACCCCATGGCCATTTCATGTAAGCCCTGACAACCCCAAAGATTGGTGTTTGTGTCTCCCCAACTAACACTCATACTTATTTTCCAATGCTGCTATGGATTTCCTGAGACAGTTTTAGGTGAAGATTTAGGAAACTCAAACATGATTTATCATCTACAATGTTGTAATAAGATTTAGTTCAGAACTGAGGATTCCAAAACAATAGCTAAGGTTTGAGGAAAATAGTTAATGAGTGTACCTATTTTTAAAAGAGGACATTTCTGTCAGGAGACTTAGGAGCACACAGGATGAATATTTTTGCAGAGAAGTAACAGCAATGTTCTAAGTAAAACGTAGCAATACTTTCTTGTGCAAAATGCCTTGTGTATGCCATTTCATTTAATTCTTGAAACACAACAGTTAGGTAACTATTATTTTTCCTGTTTCTCAGAAAACTTAGGGTCAGAAAATTTGAGTGACTTGCTTGAGACCAGATAACCAGAGATGGAGACAGAATTTGAACCTGGATTACAAATCCCATGTTCCTCTCAGTAAATTTCACTGCATCCAAAGTGGTATGTTAATATTACCTGTTCTAATTTTTTATTTCTGTTTATATCTTCATACCTCATAATAGATACTACTACAGCAGAAAGTGACTTATCTGGCAGTGTAACTTCTAAGGAACAGGAAGTATGCTGAACACTCCTGAGAAGCAGAATAAATGTGTATGTAAGAGGATTTGGAGATGACCATGTCTTTTATGTGTAGTCTATAATTATTTCTGATGTTATAAGACTTCAATGATAGGATACTGCAGGAGCTTTCCCTTGGATCTGCTGATGACGGGCTATTCCTCCACCTTTAGTTCTCACCTTAAATGTCACTCCCTCTGAGAATCTTTCTCTGTTCATTACTGCCCCAGCTCTTTATAATACTTTTTTAAAAATCATAATTGATGATAGTGGATTTATTGGTTTACTGCACGTCTTTCCCCCATAAAATTGTAAAAAATGTGAAGACAAGAAACTTGGCAGCTTCATTCAGCATGATTTTCCCAGCATCTGTCATGCTACTTGGTACAAAGTAGCAATTCAGTAAATGTTGGTCAGATCAAAAGATCGATGGATGGATGGATGGATGGATGGATGGATGGATGGATGGATGGATGGATGGATGGATGGATGGATGGATGGATGGATGGATGGATGGATGGATGGATGGATGGGTGGGTGGGTGGATGGATGATGGATGGATGGGGGATTGGGTGGGTGGATGATAGACTGCCAAGTGATTCATCTTTATAAGAGTTTCAAAAGGGATCTGATTTGGTAACCTGTTCTGGAGAAGACTGGATTGCTAATGTTTTTTGACTCTTAGAGTTAGCTGTCCTTTCCCTAAAAATAAAGCCTACTGTGGTGGTTTCCCAAAGACAGGATACTGTAAAGCCGGTGCTCTAGGACAGAAGGATAAAGGGTAGTATACTTAGAACCTGTCAAGTAAAAAGCAATGTGCTAGATACATGTCCTCTCATTTAACATAAAAAGCACTGTAATATGAAAGGAATTATTCCTATTTTACAAATGGAAATAATCAGACTGATGAGGCTAACCAAAGTCACCCAACAAATAAGTGGTGGTGGAGTCAGGATATAGAATTCGATTTGTCTTTTTTTTCTGTCTTATTTCAAAAATCAGATTTATTTTATTTAAGGCAAATTCACTTCATCTTTTGTGTTTATTATCAGCCCATAGCATATTAAAGAATTTCTCATATTTTAAATGTATTTGATAAAATCTAAATATGCAGGTATCCCTGTAAACACTATGCACATATAGAAAGAGATGTTTAGCTCCCCAGAGGTTCCCTTGCACTTCAATCATTATTCCAAGATTATCATTGTCACCTTCATTCTGAGACCTCTGATGACTGACTTTAGACTTTCTATGAACTCTCAGAGCAAGCCCTCTTTGTATTGAACTTCTTTTGTCCTTAAGTGTCCTCCATGTTACTACTTGCAGCAGTTAGTGATTACATTTCTTCATTCAGTGAATTTCAAAGAGTTGATATAATACTTTATTTCTTCTACTTTTGCTGGATATTTGAATTGCTTCCAGTATTATTAGTAAGGTGTTATGAACATTCTTGAACATATGTTCTGGTGGACATATGTACTCATTTCTGTTAGATATACTAGAAGTGAAAGTGCCGGTCATAGAAATGCATACTTGGGTTTAAATCAGCTCTGCTACTTTTCAAAGTGGTTATGTCAACTTATACTCTCACCAGCAATGCAAAGAATTTTCATTGCTCCTCCACATCCTTTCCCAGTGTTGCTTTCATAAGTCCCCTTAATTTTCTGACTCTAGCGGAAGCAGGTCATGCTTTTACAAACTACACTTTGATGACTTAGTGTATATGTTATAAACTTTCAGAAATACAAGTGAAAAGACCCAGGTTTCTGTTTCTTGAATGAAGTTGACATGCTACTCCTCCCAAGTCTCTAGTTTTGCAGGAAAATGAGGCTCCACATATGGACACACAGTATTTTAAGAGTGAATAAGTAGAGTGTCCCCAAAGAATAGAAAAAAATTCTAACAACCACCTAATGAAAGTAAATATAATATTTGAGAAGGAAAAATGGGTCAGAACAAAGGGAAGGATTTCCTCTTTGTTTAGAGTCATAGAGGAGTAAGGCTCGCAGAGGAGTAAGGCTTTTTCTAAGTCAGCCAAGGTTCTGAACATAAAAGTAGTGCTTTTTAGGTAGAAAAGTAGCCTCCTCATGTAGACTGTCAGATGTCAGGCAATCACCATCATCCTGTTTTGAGTACTTTTTATGTGCTGCTCTGCCCCATGCTTTATAGAATGGATAATTAAGAATGTTGGTTGCAAATATAGCGTAAATATAGTGTAAATATAATAAAATCATCTGTTATTTGTCTTCTATTTTCTTCTCTGGACTAATTAGTCTGCCTAGGATTTCCAACATTATGTTAAATAATACTAGTGAAAGTGGATATCTTTGTCTTTTACCTGATCTTAAAAGAAAAGTTTTCATTTTCATCACTGAGTATGACGCTAGCAGTGAGTTTTTCTTTATAGGGTCACTGTTGTGTGACCACATATGTGAGATATGTTCTTCATTATATCAATGTTTTTTTAATAATTATAAAGGAATGCTGAATCCCGTCAAATGATTTCTCTGCATCGAATGACACTGAATGACATGCAGCATGTTACCTTTTTCTTTTGTTGATAACATTAAATGGTTTGTGTATACTGAACCGTCCTTGTATGCCTTGAATAAATCCCACATTGTGAATGTGCTGTTGAATTTGATTTGCTAAGATTTTGTTGAGGAATTTTCCATCTATGTTCATCAGAGATATTGGTTTGTAATTTTCTTTTTGTATGATATTCTTGCTTGCTTTTGGTATCAGGCTAATGTTGACCTTATAAAAAGCATTTGGAAATGTTCCTTTTTCTTTGATGAGTAGCCCTCAAGTTCTCACCAACAACCCCTTTATTAGTGTAGCAAGAATGTTAGTGAGCTTTCACAATATTCCTGCATTAATATTAACTAAAGATTGTACTTTAAAAATATTTCTTTAATGTCCTTTTTTTATTCCAAGATCCACCTAAGGATGTCACAATACATTTAGACATTGTGTCTCATGAAGCTCCTTTTGACTCTTTTTCTTAGAATCTTCTTGTTTTTGATGACCTTGATAGTTTTGAGGTACATAGGTCAGGTATTTTGTATCGCTCTTGGAATTTGTCTAATGTCTTTCTCATAGTCGAACTGGGTATAGATTTTGGGAGAATGACAACAGTAAAATTGCCATTTTTATCACAGCATTTCAAGGGTACATGATATTCGCAGAATTTATGACCACTAATGACCTTGCTCATCTGTGATAAAAATTGTTTATTTCATATATATTAATATGAAATATTTATTCACTATTAAGTTACTGTTCTCTCCTCTTCCTTTTGGTACTGTACACTTTGGAAGACAGTAACTATGGAGACCACACATTTTAGAATAGAGTATCTATACAAATTATTCAGGATTCTGTAAAAAAGTTTTTTCTCCTTCAGTTCCTTACCAGTGTGAATCTGTATTTTATATTTTGTGTTTACTTGATTTTACATGATTTGTTGCTCAAATTGTTCTAGTTTTGGTTATTGGTACTCTAGATCAGATGACTTCTATATCCCTTTGACATATTCCTCTGGTTTGGGTCTTTTTCTTAAGAGTACCTCTACACTTTTTGCATTCCAAGACACTCTAGGCTCATCTTGTTTATTTCCTAGAATCAGTCTTATTTCCAAGAAGATTTAAGATTTGAAAAATGATTTTGTAGGCTGACTTAGGATTTTAAGTCAGGAAAGGACAAAGTAAGCCAGGAAACAGCAGGAAACAGCGACTAGTATGTACATGTATAACTTTCACATTCAAACCATGCGGCAGGTTAGAAAGGATCTGTACACATACTTTACCCACAAAACTATTGGCATTCCTGCTTAGTTCCAAGAGTCAGACAGCCTGTTATCTTCATTCCTCCTTAAACATTGTTATGAGTGATATAACAGACAGGATAATTGCAGATGAGAGAAAACCAACCCCAGCATTTTAGCTCCAAATTAGTGGTAATATAGTATGAGGAAGAAACTCTGATGATATAGAAATTGCTTTTCAAACCCGTGAGTACATATCCTAGGACATACAGTGTCTGATTGATGAGCAAAGTGGTATCTTATATTCAATTTCTTTAATATGTGGGGAAAATGGAAGACCAGTTATCAAAGCTAATGGCGAAAAAATTCCTATTTTCAAATTGAAAGTAAGTTTGAGAATATACAAAAGGTTTATTAAAATTAAATTAAACTTACAATAATTTTATATTTGTAAGCCTGGCTTAAAACTACAATGCCCTATATGGATGATCCTCAAAAACCTCAATAATTTGATGCAAACTTTAAGATGTTGAGATTGTTTCTGAATTTCTCTTGGTAAATCAGAAGTTCTTTTAATACTAGACCTGAATTTCATGCGGTTAAAAGTTGCTGGAATAAAATATTAGATGGTGACCTTTAGGTAACACTGTTACTACTCTTGCTTATTCCCAGGTAGTTTCACTCATTAAATGCCTACTTGGCTCCTGCAGGCTTGTAAATATTTGACCCTTGGATTACACTGGTATGTAGGCTAGCAGCAGTGATGATATGCATATATTTTTCAAGTGAGCATTCTATGAAGATGACTTACCAGTCTGAAGCTATGTAATTTAAAAGGCTGTAATTTGTGTGAATTCATTTATTTAAAGATTGATTGATGGTTTATCAAAGTGTAAAATATTCTTGTAGGGATACATGCAAATACATTTCTAATCATAAATAATATGAAACATATGAAACGACAGTCTTGTATGCACAAAGTTGCATAGCATATTAATCCTATGAAATCTTAATCCTACTTTTGTTTTCCTACCTCTTGAATTTTTTTCCTCCCCAAATGTATCACAGAAAAGTCACAATTAATTTTTTTAAGAAGATTTATTTTGGATTAAGTGATTTCATGATGCAACATGGTTTTAAACAAAAATAGAGATCAGTATGAAAATAAAACAAATTGTACACATTAAAATATCTTTCCCTCAAAGCATTTTGGAATCATAAAAAAATACAACACAAAGTCAGGGGCTCAAGTGAGAATAAGAATACAGACTTTCCAGGAAAAAAAAAGAAGAGAAAAAAACTACTCTCCATTTCAGAGTCCCAGGCTCCATTTAATACCACCCATGAATCATGTCTAGGATGTCAATAATCTGCATTATTTGCTTTGAAAAAAAAAGTTGAAATTTAAATATAAAGTGAAATGAGAGTAGTATAATCCTAATGCCAGTAGCAAATACCTCTGTTATTATTCTCTATTAAATGTCACATTGAATAAATATGAAGCTTAAACCAACACAAAATAGAAACGTAGCTATTGTGATAATATGCTGTAGTAGACACAAAGAGTGGAACTGGGGAAAAGAAATGAAAAGGCTTAAAAATACACCACCTGTGCTCTGCTGAAATCTTAGAAATAAATATTTTTATAGAGGCTTAATATTAAAAAGTAAGCATTATTATAAAAATTAGATTAATACTTTCAGTAAGAGGCGAAGAGAGATGCATGTATTTTTTTATTAACTTATTTTGGAATGCCTGCATCCCTATTATAAAAACATATCATCTTATGTACTTTCCAACATATTAACAGTCCCAAATTTTATTTACGATATCATATAAATAAAAATAGGTTGTAGTTACATCTTTCAGACCATTAGGGTCCTAAAAGAACATTCAGGTCTATGTGTTTCTTGGTTAATCCTTCCAAGGTATTTCTTGAACATTAGCTATCCTTTTGTACAGAAGGTGACAGTAAGCAGTTTACTGATGGTTCCTTACCTGCATCAGTTACAGCTGATTCAGTTTGAATCATACAACATACCTATCAACATTCCTCAGGATTGTAATATCTTAAAAGAACATTAGATAGAAAGATATCACCTGCCCAAGGCCACTAGACATAAAAAAATCATATATATAAACTTTATTTTCCTGTTTTCCCCAGAAACCATACAACTAGGGCCATCCTATTCTGATAAGCTATTTAATCATGAAAGCCAAATAAACTATCTTGCAAATTAAATCTAAGCAAATGTAATTTTGATCTTGATTAACTTCCTGAACGAAAAAACTGACTAGGTTTCCACTTGCAATTCAGTAACCTAATTATTAGATTTTTAGAAACATAGGAAATATTTTAGAAACCATGAAGATGTCCCCAAAACCATTATAATGTCAAAGAATGTCTACTTAAAAAAAAATTGAACATAATAGATGTCAAGCACCACCCTTTTTTTGGTGTGTTCATATATACAGTTCATTATGAGTAATAATGTTTAAGTTATAAAAAGATTCGTAAGTTTAACTTGCACTTATCCAATCTTCCTATTAAGCTATATTTAGCTTTAATACTTTTGGGCTAAACTCTATTTTGCAATGCAGAAAATGCTACCAACCCACTAATATTATAAAGTGAAGGCATTATCCACCAAATCAATCATTATGCAGGGGCAAAGTCAGAAACCAAATGGAAGGGTATGATATTCTTACCCTCTCCTGGCCCTCCTCCAAGCCCTAAGATGATATTTTCATCCCTATTTTAAATTTCTTCTGCTACAGTTCTGTCTTAACCATCCCTTCAGTCCTTCTTGCCCAGACTGCTAAGATATGGGTAGTACCACACTCAGGCTCTTTGTGCCAGCTCCCTGGAATGCACTTACCATTCCGAACCTTGACAATCAATCAACAATTAACATTACATTCTTGGGGCAACTGAGCTCCTGTTTTCCACCTTTTGTTCTTATCAATCTTCTAGGAGTTAGTGGTTACCAAAGGTCACAGGTTAGAAAGTTTTAATGTCTTGTCCATCTTAGGTAAACAAATGTATCTGGAAAACAACCAAACTAAAAATAAGTTTTGCAAAAATCAGAATCTAAGTGACAATTCTCATCTACTTAAGGTGAAATTTCATGGAAGTAAGGTGTCTAAGAAGTGGAGTGTTTTCACTGATCAATAAAATGGGAAAGCAGATATGGGACAGCAAGGCCCTGAAATTCAAACCCACATTTGGAGAATATACCACAATCTTTATTTGCATATTTTTAACTATACAGATTACACTATCTTTTAATGATGGCATAGCATCATTTTACCAGTCATGGGAATTTCCTAAATAATGGTAAACTGGGAAATGTTTCTTATGTTAGAATGGTAATAATTATGCAGAAGGGGGAAAAATGTCTGAATGACTCTGAGAAGGACAAAGAGGTAAAGAGAACCCCTTTTTGGTTCCTTTATCCACATCACTAGAACTCAGCTGTTACAGCTTTCTATTTAAAAAATTGAAAATAACACAAGGGCTTTTGATTAAAGTGCTTTCTCATTATCTTGCTCCCACATACTAGTTGAGAAAACTCAACTAATAATACTATGCAAATCAATCAAATTAATAAAATTTTGCATTCTATTTTTAATTTCTTAAAACAAATGCAAATCTATGGGGAGTTTTTCCATGAGTTTATTAATTTCTTAATGACCTCATGGGAGTCACATTTAAAGCATGTTTCATTGAAAAATGAATTTGAATATATGAAAAATCTTTCAAAATTTGCTGAAATATGCTCGTGGTAACATTAATATCCACATTTCTTCAAATGAAATCTCATTTTAACTATAAAGTACCAAAACTGATCCCACAAGTCATCCATGAAAAACAGCCTCAACCGAGATAGAAACTGATACCTACCCCTCAAAGCATGTGAGGATCCAAAGAGATGATATACTGAAAGCACATTGAAATTCAAAAGCACTGAACAACCATATTTTATCAATACTGTTAATCATTCAAATGCATTTTCACCTCTTCTTACTGTTATGAAGGTGAAAAAGACTTTCCTTCACTTAAATACAGAATTTCTACTATATTATAACCATAACAATTACTAGAAAAGTGTGACCATGTCTTTGACCAAGATTTTTTCATTTTGTACACAAGGAAAATATTTTGACTTCAAAGGTGAATGGGGTTTTTCATTCTGAGAATAGAAGGTAAATTATAATGCAGGGAAATGTTACATAATGAAGGGAAGTGACAGGAAACTACTGGACTTAACTCTGACATTTCTTTGGTAATATGAAGATCCTTGAGTTGCTACTTCATGGCTCAGCTCCCCAGCTGCACACTTAAACTCACATGTAAACGAATGCACCCTGGGCTTCAACCCTTTACCAGTATTGACACACATCTTCATGCCATTATTTTATCAACAGAAAAAGCATTGATGATTTTTTTTAGTCAAACTTTCTCCCATGTATAAATTCTTTATTGGATCTTCCAGATGGAATAAGCTATTCTCTCTTCATTCTTGATTGTAGCATGGAATTTTATTAAAAATATTTTTTTGAAGCTTGGTGTCTACACCACCAGACTATGAGCTTTTCAAGGGAAGATTTTGAGTCTTGTAGCTCTATCATTAAACACAGTGACTGAAACAGAGTGAATGCCAATAACATGTTTTTTCTCTCATCTGAGGTATTCTAATGCATATAATGTATCATGGCTGGCTTTTATAGAAGAAGTGTCACGAATTTCTTAAAGAAAACAAAACCATAAAGCCAAGTTATCTAGGTTCACAGCCCAGAAGCAAATATTTATGGATATTTCCATTTACAGAGAATATCAAAGTCTTATTTTATGGAAATGCAATTTTAGAAATTGGAATTTTGCTTTCCTAACGAACAGATTACTTTTCATCTCTAATAATTTCCAATTCTGAAACTAGTAGCAACTAGACAATTATAATGTTATTTGGGAAGAAATTGGATGCTTTAACAAAGACATATATTTGTTATAAATAAAGACATACGTTTTATTCAAATATCTTTTACCTAATAATGCGGATTATGGCAACAAAATGTCACAAAAGCGAAAGCTAACATGGTCTCTCACTGTATTTTTGAAAGAAATACAAGCTCCCACTTCAGATGCTTAAGGAATACCAGTTCTGAAACCTCTTATATACCATCAAAAATGTGGTTTTTTTTTAAAAAAGTATCTTGTATTACTTTTCCTTATAATGAAAAAAAAATACAAACAAAAACTTTGCAAAATTATATACTTAAATTCATTATTAATAGGCACAAACTAACATTTCCAGTTAAAAACTTTCTCTTCTCCCTTTTCTGCCCCAATTAGAATACACAGATGAATCATCTTCCTTTCTTATTACCAGATAACTACAACTTTTTTTTTTTTTTCAGAAAATTTCCTCCCTCTGCAGTAACAGCTTGTAGTGCAGAAATGCAACATGAGGTGAGTGTGTCCTGAGGGTCCCAGTAGTCAATACAGCTTAACAGGAGAGCAATCAGTTCTTAGAAACCATGGATGAAAACCATGCATATAACCTTTATAAAGTATAAGATTGCCAACATTGTATGATTCCATGGTTACTAATAAATATAATTTTCAAAGAAATGTTTGGGCAATGTTTGTAAAACCACAGGCTGGCAAAACGAATGTTAATCCAATGTTTTTATTACCCACAATTTAACCTCATTCTATTGTATGTATGATTAGTTATGGCCATAAGTCAAGAAATAAACAATGTTGTGGAGCAACCCTCAGAACAATAAAAATGAAGGTCATCCTCTGATAAAACTAAGCAGAAAGAACATTAGTGATGTCATGCAATTTCTGAGATACCATAGAAAAAATTTCTTAATATTGATAAGAAAATGATGCATCAGTGAAAATGCAGGCTTAGAAATATAGTACTGAGAATTTCAATTTGTGATGTCTTCACTGATAAGAGAAAATGGAAGGCTTATTAGTAAAGAGAGCTGATCTCTTCAGTGTTGCTGATGGCTCCCTAACAGAGCAGAGTGTTTGATGATGCTGTACAAATAAAAAGCAGTGGGGGAAATACGAAATACCTGTATTAAATGCCATCCTGTAAAGTATTTGATGGATGGAAGAAGTCTAATGCATTTTAAATAAATGCATATCATACTATCACATATAGTGAGTCTTAAAAAATTATTACTTAGATGCACAGTCCTTGTAGTGGTAGACATGGCACTGTGAAGGAAGTCTGATTTGGACGCTATTTCTATCATACTTGTCAAGTGATGGAATTGCTGTAAGTCATATTGTAATGTCCCTTCAACTTTGGTACATTCAGTGCAAAATATTTTGGGGAATTTTTGTACCTTTATAAAAATAAAAGGCCTTTTTTTTCCCTTGAGAGTGCTTAAAAGGATACATACTAGCATGATGCCCGAGTAAGCATGGAACATGAAAATGGAACAGGTGATGCATACAGCATGATAGGTAGATTCTTATATACATCTTAAAGAACATAAATATAATGAACCTATAAAAAATAAACATAACTCACTGTGTAATTTTTCCTGCTATGCTGTGATTAATTGCTAGTTATTTTAAAATTGTTTTCATGCATTATAAAGCATAAAATCTGTCATTAATAATTCATTGTGTAACAGTTTGTCTTCAGCCATAATTACACACATACCACTTGCATATACATGTCACAGACCACCTTATTGCAAATCTTTACAGTTACCTCATATAGACTTGGTTTCATTTTCACTAGTGTCCCTTGAAAGCTGCAACCTATGGTGCACACCATGCAGGCACTCATAAGCAAGAAAATGAATATTTGTTGTAACTTAGGGCTTAAATGAATGTACTTTCAGGAAACGTACTTGTTTTTATTATACTATTTAACTTGCACTAATTTGGAGATTGGGCCAAGTGCTGCTAGTTTGGCTTGAACCATGTTCAAAGGTAAGTTTCCATCCTGAGTCCCTAAGAGTTGATCATGTACAGGTTCATCTTTGTCTTGGAACATAACAAATGGAAAAAAGTTTGGCAGTCAAGAACTGTTGATCAAAAGACTTTTGGGTTGTTCCTGGGGCATCAAGCTCATCCAAATCCTTCCAAGAGGTCTCATCACCACCATCCACAGTCCCCAAAAATGACAGAGCACATGTTCCCGGAAAATAACAGCACTCAGCTCTATTCTTATGAAAGTGTGCTCTCGAAACTCCCAATGTTCAGCCATTCTTCTTGGGATCAGCTTCTGAAATTGTCCTGACACTGCTGGACATTGTGCTTCCAGGTCACTCAAGTCCAAAGGTACTAGTCTCTTCAACTGCTGTCAAGAGTTTTTCATAAAGCATGGAGAAGGATGGATAGGGAGGAAGATCTAGACGGTTAAAACAAGTGTGAGCTCTGCAAACAAAAAAAGCCATATACATAATTTAGAATACTCTGAATGAGAGGATAGGTTTGTTTTTGTGTATTTATCTTTCATACTCAAATTGATCTGTTACCAATTTTCACTCTTAAAAAAATTGAAAACGTTTTGAAAATTCAGAATTGATTTTTGCTAAGGGAAATAAGATATTCCAACAAATATTTTATTTACATTTTCACAACCATTCAAAAGCCATACAATATAAACATTACTATTTGTTTACTTGTCTGAGAATTATAAAGAAAGGTTGGTCTTTTTGTTTCTCTCTTGATATTAATTTTTTAGCTACGAATAGAATATAAGCCCTCAAGAAAATTCATTTTCAGAGTTGGCATTTGCTCAGGTCTCTCCAGTCATCTATGGTTTTGCATTTTCTCATTCTGAGGGGCAGGGAGAAGTCTCTCCTAAGACCTGCCTCATTGCTTAGTGTCTTGGGAAATTCCCTGATGACCTTTCCTGTTCAAATCAGTAGTCCATTGTTACTTCTTTGAATCTTGAGTTATCGTCTGTTTTCTCCTAATTCACAATTCAAAATAATGGTCATTTCAATCATTACATTAAGATTTTTTTTTGAAATACCTCCCCTTTTGCTAAGATTGGAAAAAAACATGTTTTCCTGTTATTTGCACCTGAACCACAATAAAAAAAAAAAAAGATAGTCTCCAAAAAGTACATCTTATCAGGAAGCAAATCTGCACTTTTGACAGAAATAGAAAGCATTTTATTTTGAATGTACAACAGCTTGTTTGGGGGAGCTAAATAGCTTTGACTAAAAAGAAAATGCTCCTTAATTTATATGGAATTTTAGGAGCTATGCTTGCTAATGGGCTTGTACTACTAAATCACATGTTTAAACTTTTTTTTCTTATGAATCACCTTCATACTTACGAAATAAATAAAATCATACAGTATTCTTAGTTGTGGTATGTGTGTGGTGTGAAAAGCAGAGGTTTGAATTTGGTCAGATTACACTTTAAATCCCACATCTATCCCAATCAGTTGTGTAATTTGAAATGAGTTAAATCTGAGTGTTCTCAGCTATAAAATGGGAATAATACCCTTTGTCTCAGAAGGATATGATGACTAAATGAAAGAACAGAAACATGCAAAATAAAATGCTGGCTCATAGTATTTGACCAATTAACAAGAGATGTATTGTTAGCTACATTTCCTTAACATCAAAAAGATTTACTCTAATTGCCTACATTAAATTACCAAAATGATTATGACCCATGGAAACCTTGAGATAACAAAGAGATAAAAAAGCAGGTGTGTGGCCACATGGCTTGTGAGAAAAAGGAATGTAAAGAGGCTGCTATATTATAAAATACCAGTTTTAAGATGTAGAGATATTATTTGGCTCAGAGTTCAAGACTCTTGTTATTGCAAAGTCTGGGATATTCAGTGGGAAAAATGATCTAGTAATCACAGCAGCCAAACACTATCTTTGATATAATACATTTATTTAAGAATTGCATTTAATACAGTTCTTACTATAGTTTCCTTACAATGGAAACTAAACTCAAGGAGATTTCAATTAAAAAAAAAAACTGAATTAACATACTAAGAATACACTCTGAGGAATTGCTTAGAACATATCTTACATGACACACTGGAATAAAAATATTAAATAAGGACTTTATTATAGTCATGAGGGGTGAAGAAGAAATGTTTCAAAGGAAGGTTTGAATATAATTATGTGCTATAGTCTACATGTGTTAGACACAGCATTCATCATTCCTTAGACAAAAACTTCTTTTCAATGAAATTTAAAAAACTTTTCCCACCAATTAAGACAGAGAATCTTTCGGTGTAAGCCTGCCCATGAGTCTTCCTGTTTTCTGATATACATGCTTATCTCCTTTTCCCATTTTTTTCTTTTGAATATGTATTACCTAAATTTTATCATAGTAGCCATTTCAAGTACACAAATTTGTGGCATTAATTATATTCACATTCTCCAACCATCACCACCACCAATCTCCAGAAATTTTCATCTTTTCAAACCAGAATGCTATGCAGTCGAACACTAACTCCCATCCCTTCCTGCTCTGACAGCCACCATCCCATTCCTGTCTCTATGACTTTGACTATTCTAGGTACTTCATGTAAATGGAATTATATACTATTTGTATAATTTGAATATGTGTTTATTCATTTTATGACTGGCTTATTTCACTTAGAATAATGTTTTCAAGGTTCATTTTGTAGAATGGGTCAGAATTTTTTCCTTTAATTTCACTGTATGCATATAATTTTATAAATCCACTCATCTACTGGTAGACATTTGGGTTGTATCCACTTTTTGGCTAGAATAAATAATGCTATTATAAGCAATGGCATATAATATCCTGCTTGAGTGTCTGCTTTCAAATATTTGTGGTAGATACGCAGTTAAGTAGAATTGCTGGATCATATGATAATTTTAGTTTTGATTTTTAAAGGACCTGTCGTATTTTTTTCCATAGTGGCTGCACCATTTCACATTCCTGCCAGAACACAAGGGTTTAAGGTTCTTCACATCCTTAGCAATATTAATTTTCTTTTTCTCTTTTCTATAATTACTATCCTAATTGCATAATCATTTACTATTTAAAGTCTTAGGGTTTTATATTGATCTGTATGAATACTATAAAAAAGAGATTTAACTTTTTTATTATTATCGTCTGTTTTCTCTTCCAACCTGTTTACTTTTTTATTTAGTTTTATATTTTATTTACAGAGCAATATTAACCTGGTTATATCATGTTTTGTTTTGTTTTTTTTTTAATTTCTGACACATTGCTTTCATTCTTCAGCATACTGCTATAACAAGAAAGATGTTGAAAAGCTAATATCAACTGCTTATACCTAGTAGGGCTTTTTCTTTTTTCTTTTTTTGGTAGTTCCAGTGTATTAAAGAGTGTATTAAAAGTCAACTTCTTAATGGGATAACACATTTTATGTAGTTACAATCTAGAATAGATTTGTGTAAATTCATTTTCGTGAACTGAATCATAGTGGGAAAACTAGGAATAAAGAAATTCTAGATGATTCTCTAGGTAAGAAGCATTCCTTAATGCTCTATTTGCTTAGAACTGGATGACTGTGGGTGTAATGTAACTATTACACCTGGTTAAGCCTGTTTCTACTCTCCTGCCAACCAAATACTTTCCCTTAACTGAAGGTTAATTTTAGCTAATCAAGAATTAACAAAAAGACCACATACGTGGGAATGAGAATTCAGAAATGATAATGTCTGAAGGGCAATTAACCTCTTTCACACATTTGCAATGAATGTTGGATTTTAAGTCATCATATTCTTGTGGTAGGCAGACATCTCAGGTGACCTGCCATAAATCATGCCTTTGTGTAACCCCCATCTCTTGGTGAGAGCAGCACCTGTGACTCACTTGAAACCAACGGAATATGACAAAGGTTATGGTTTGGTGGAGACATCCTCAGTCCTCGAATGAGTTGATTTTAGGTTAATAAAAAAGGAGATTATTCTTGGTGGGCCTGACCTCATTAGGTAAGATACTAAAAAAATAATGTCAGAAACTCTCATTATTGGTATGTTTAAAGAAGCAAAGTGGCATCAATTCTACAGTTGCAAGGAATGAATTTTACCAACAAATTAAGGAGCAAGTCATTCCCTAGCTGAGCCTCTGGATGATAATACTAACCAGTTGATACCTTGACTTCAAGCCTGTGAGACAAGTAGAAGATGTAAATAGCTGCGCCTGGATTCCTGACCCATAGTGATATCATGTTGCTTTAAGTTGCTAACTTTGTGGGACTTTGTCATGAAGCAAGGGAAAGCTACTATTGGTCTCAGAGCAATAAAAGTCTACAGAAAATGTGGCAAGTGTGATAAATGTGAACTAGGATAGTCACACCTATTGGGCAAGTAGTGGGGCAGAGCTGGAGGTAAACAGTGTCCCCTTCATTCTTCCAGGTTTCTGAGCAGAAAAACAGGAACTCTTCATGTCTCTGCAGTTTCTGTGGTATCTTATCTAATGATACATAAGCCTGGGTACTTTTTTCTCAACAGTTCTCAACACAAAGGGAAAGACTGGAAACCTCTTTTGATCTTCTATAGTCAAAAGATAAAATACACCATAATCTAAGGCTTCCTAAATGACATGTGGTTGTACAACATCTGGTTGCCATAACAGAACTTTCCTTCCGAATAAACTAAACAGCTCCTCTGGAAAATGTCATGAGGATGGAGAGGATATATATTGTGGAGGATGAAACTGTGAAAAAAAAACTTCAATGTTTTTCCCACTCAAAACTGAGTCAGCACCCAAATCAAAAATAGGCGTCAATCTTGGCCTCCTAGGGGAAGTCCAGCATTAAACCAAAAGCAGGGAGACTGATGCTCATCAGCTCTAATCCTTCATTTTCAGAAGTCTGAATGTAAATTTTACCCCACCCCTAACTGTGAACTGCTAGACATCAATATTCTATTAAATTGCATATATTTTCAGGACAGGAATTAGCAAAATCATACCTCAAGTATTCTTTAAATGAATGATTCAGTCATAATAGACAAGTTCTAGGGGAAACAGTTCATATTAAATCAGTCCAGAAAACCCTGGGAGATACCCAGAAATTCTTAGGTGTACAAAACATCCAGTTCTGTCTCAGACTCATCAGAAAACAAAGATATTCAGAGGGATATGTTGGGTGCACCAAAAATCATCTGAGCAGCTTGTTTACAATGAGGAGTTTTGGTTGCATCCCCTGAGAGTCTATTTAGAAGATCTGCAGTGGGCCTAGGAATCTGCATTTTAACAATGAGCCCAAGTGGATCTGATGCAGGCAGTCTCTATTACTGAAGAAACATCTAGTAGATGAAAAGATAGCTACACTGGCTATCTGCACTAGAGTTTTGTTTGCTTGCAAAAATTTCAAAACTCCTTATAAACAAGACAGCATTGCTAATAAGGAAATTGAGGAACAGTGTGGTTAAATAAATTGCCCAATATTTACCATCAACTTGGTGTATGAGCCAAGAACAGGAAAAAAAAAAAGCAAAACAAAACACAATCCTCTGAGGTTTTTCACACCCCCTCCCCCGCCCCATTCCATGTCCTAAGAAAACTTGAGCAGAAAATAACAGGAGGGCCCTTGGACAATGTTGATATTGGCAGCAAAAGCACATCCAGCTATTCAGTCTCAATAAAAGAACATTTTTCAAATCTTTCAAAGCCAGCCTCACTGAGGCTATAATGAGTTTACCTCATTTTAATCTATGCAGCCAAAACCACTCAAGGAAGACAGGTCTGAACCCATCTTTGGGAAATCATGCTGGCACCAATATAAAGAAGATTTAAAAGCCCTCTAGACATCTGGTCTGACTTAATAGATCTCTTGGTGCTTTCTGGATTCTTCAAATGTTAACCAGAAGGTCATATGCCTACCCTCTTCATTCCTTTAGATAGACAAGTCAATTATCCAAAACCAAAAGTATCATATCGTTAACTGATTAATGTATTTCTGTGAGTGAATGCACTTATTTACTTTTTTATTCTCCATTTTCCCAGAAGTGACTTTTTTTTAGTAGCTTGTAAGAACTTGAAATACAAGACAAAGAAGTAATTATTATCAGGGTTTTAAAGAAAGAGTGAGTGAGACAGCATAAAACATAGGCTTGATGTAGCTTTAGAAATAAAATATATTTAAATCTAATAAATCATTTGCATTGTAAAAGTGTTTTATCCATACTTATTCAATTGGCAGTGATGCCTAATCCTTCAGATTTTAGTCTCCTTTCTCCTATTCCTCCCTCTTTATCAAGTAATCAGTAAATCAAAAACATATACTTAAAAACACTCAAAAAATTCCTAGGGGATCTTACTTTTAAAAAACAAGTTGTAAATTCCTAGGGGTTATCACTTTTAAATGTCAAGATTTCTTTGGAATTGAGAGAGCCCCTGACCTAATTTACTTGTCAAGTCCAAATTTCACTTACCTGAAAGTATGTGCAGAGCCTCCCCTCGGAGTCTGCTGTGTCTACAGATCTAGCTGCCAGAGGAAGGAGCAGGGTGGGCGTGGAGCTAACCTGTGGACTGGGCATAAGGGGGCTTCTGTGGGCTCTGCAAGGCCTCCTAATTCAGGATACAACTTGTATTCATGTAGCATCCAGTACTTCCACCGGAAGAACCTCTGTTTTCCTCATCAAAAATCCCTTATCTTGAAAACTTGCTCTTTATCATACCAGTTCTGATGAATGGAAATTAGTTTCTCAATTTGAATTACATATCATTTATTCCTTCACTCACTGAATGAATACTTTCTGAATTCATGCTGGATGCCAGGCACCAAGCTATTTCTGGTATGAGGATAAAAGTCTGGTTTCTACCCACAAGGGGTTTGCATTCTGGCAGCAAAATATGCAGGCAAATGGAAGTCCCCCCCTCCCCAAATTGTGCAGTTTGTGCTCTGTACAGGGGATCTACTGGGGTAAGTTGGTACAGGCCTCTTACTCACCAAAGCAGTAGTCTTACCTCTGGGCTTCATTTCTTTGGTAAACTACATGACATCTTTTTTCTAGTTAATCGAAAGGTTTCATAAGGGCCTTTAGTGACCTTGCACACAGACAACAATATAATGAGTTATAACCTGCTCGGCAAAGTCAGGAAGGACTTCATAAGAGGATACCATTTGTGCCAAGCTTTGAAGGATCCGCAGGTGTGCAGGCCTCTGGTTCAAAGAATGTGAGGAATCATTGCATCCTCAAAAAACCTGACAAGAACAAGTGCTGAAGTGACAGGAGCCAACGGCTGACCTGACAGATACAGAGGCAGGGCCACCTCAGGCAGTGAGGTATATTCCTGAAGAGGTAGTCTCTATCCATCCCATGGATGAAAGGGAGCCAGTACCTGAGCGTGGAGAGTGAGAAGGCAGGAGTGCCATTCATGAAGCAAGGCAGGCAATATAGGAAATGGGTAGGAGATGGATAGTGAACTCAGAGCTTAAGAGTCTGAAATCCAGAGTTACCCATGAGAGAGTAAGAAACGTCAAGGAAAGCAGTCCAGTGATTGTTTTGTTAGCTGAGGTAGATTTATGAAAAGAAAGTTGTAATTTTTATTAAAATTTAAAAAATATTCATTATTTTTCTAGTGCCTCCATGAATACCTCTTAGACCATGAGATTTAGAGCAAGAGTTTTTCCAAGACTAGTTCACAAATAAATGTGTAACTTGAAGCGTCATGGCACAACCCCTAACATCACCATGTGTTCAAAAAATGAGAACCAATGGAAATAATTTTCTGGTAATTAACTACCCCTACTGCTCGTATGCCAAATACCATTTGGCAGCCAATGGTATTGGTTCTGTTCACTTAAATATCAATTATTTGTTTCTCTGTGTTTGAAGGCCCACATGAACAGATACAAATTTATATCTCCCACAAGTTTTCACATAGTAAATGCATGAGGGGTATCTAAAATCTTACTAGGGAAATCAGATCTACTAAGTAATAAACTTCTTATTCCAAAGTCTCAATAGATGACCTTAAGGGCAAACTCTTCAAATTTTGCCATATAACAGGTAACTTCATTACCTGTAAATGACCCTAGGAAAAAAGAATGTAGTCTTTTTTTTTTTTTTTTTTTTTTTGAGACAAGGTCTTGCTATTTTTGCCTGTGGTACCAACGGCTCACATTGCCCCGGGTACCCCAGACTCAAGCAATCCCCAGCCTCAGCTTCCCAGGTAGTTGGGATTACAGGTATGTGCCACCATGCCCAGCTATTTTTTTGGAACTAGGTCTCGCTGCACGCCCCTGGTGGGCTTTGAACCACAATCCCTGGCCCCGGCCATGGCTTCCTACGCTGCCACTTATAGGCATGTGCCACCATGCCCGGCCTGAATGTAGTCTTTAAATGTAAACCCAGTAGAAGGAAACCCATACCTTTTAAGGAGGAACACTTTAAAGTCCAAATAAAGCATAAACACCCTGGGTGACTCTAGTGATTCTTGTATACACTGAAGACTATAAAATACCATCCAGCTCTGAAGGCTACTGATTACTACTAGGAAGAGCAGTAATGATGTTTAAGTTTATTCAGTGATGTGTTAAGCCTCATTTTAAGTACTCTGTATATGTTAGCTCATTTAATCTTCAAGACAACTGTGTAATGTGATTACTGGTATTTATCTCAATTGCTCAGATGAAGCTACAGGGACACAAAAGTGATTTTTGGCTTGTATTGTCTGGAAGGGACCACCCAATTACCTCAAGTTTAAGAGGAATTTACAGAGAATAATATTCATTGAGTACCAATTATGTGCCAGGACTCAGGACTAGGGGCAAAGTCACCTCAATTCAAATAAGGTCTTTGTTCTCCAAAGTTATATCTTAGAGGGGAAGGCAGATAATGAACAAATAAACTGCTAACTAAACATGAACTGAGGTGAGTCCTCAGAAGGAAATAATGCTTGACAGAGTGACAGGTGCACTGGTAGACTGCTGATGAGATCATGTCTGACCTGATCCTTAGGGATGACAAAAAGCTAGCCACGTGAAGAAAGTCCAGGTAATAAGTTCCAGAGTCTTCAGGCCAAGTTGAGTCTGGCACATTTGAGGAACAGAAGAAGGAAGGTGGGGGCTGTAGTGGGTGGGAGGGGAAGAATATCTGAATTGAGGTTGCAATGCTAGGCTAGACCAGGTTACTTACCTGGAAGACCTTAACAAGAGTCTGGATTTTACTCTAAGTCATAGGTGAGTAAAAGCCAGAGAGGGAGAAGAAATTGAGATTTCAAAGAGTCACCTTGGCTGCTGAGTACAGCATGAATCATTGCCTGTACAACAAGAGGAGAAAGTGGTCTAATGCAACAGCTTTTGGGGGGCAGAGGAAGGGTTGCAGGTGCAGTGGGCCAGGGTGGTGCAAAGATGAAACCCAACTAGCTTTTGCTCTTGAGGGCAAGGAAAGGGGTTGTGATGTCCATCACAAATATATACTTCAGGGCCGGACATGGTGGCGCATGCCTGTAAGTGGCAGCCTAGGAAGCCGCGGCCAGGCTAGGGATCGTGGTTCAAGTCCCGCTGGGGGCACATAGCAAGACCTAGTTCCAAAAAAAATATAGCTGGGCGTGGTGGCACGCACCTGTAATCCCAGCTACCTGGGAAGCTGAGGCTGGGGATTGAGTCTGGTACCCCGACAATGTGAGCCTGCAGTTCCACAAGCGAAAGTAGCGAGACCTAGTCTCAAAAAAATAAAAACAAAAAACAGAAACAAATACATACTTCAAAATACAACTGGTGAAGTAGCTATCATGAACTGTTAGTAAATTTGACTGGTTTATCATGTTTGTTGCCAGCAACAATTTAATTTCCCTTCATTCCACAAAAAAATCACAAATTCTTTCAAGAGCTATTTATTTTTAGAGAAGAGTTCCTTTTTTAGACACAATAGAAATTTGTGATAATTTTACCCATTCACTAAAGTAAAGACCAAAGTTAGAGCATATTTAAGAATTTTTAGTAAGTTCACATTTTAGTCACCACTGGCATGATTTGTTAGCATATGCTGACCTAAAGGTGGAATAAAGTAAATATTGCAAATATTATGTTACATAATAAGAGCTAAGTGGGAAGAGAGGGGAAGAGGGCCTCATATTATGATTAAACTATGAAGCAGAATTCTGTTTGACAGTCTTCTATAATTCTTTCTCAAACCAAAAAAACACCCAGTCGAGCAACAGTCAGTGGGGAATGTGGAGACCAGGAGGAGTGCCCAAGGCAAACATAGAAAGTTGGCACCTAGGGCTCCTCCAGGGCCCAGCTCTTACTCTTTTTAAATTAAGGAAAGTGGCACGAAGCTCAGTGTGTGCTTCGTACTTTGACAGTAGACAATGTTCTCTGTACTGGAGAGAAAAACCTGAATTATTGAAGATACCATAGAGCAGTATTTAATGGCATGAAAAGACATTCACGATTAGTAAAATTTGGTAAACAAAAAGCATGTTACAATCAGTAAATTGAGTACAAAAGCATTTTCATTTTTGAATATGTGTGTATGTTTAAATGTGTGTAGAAATAAGTGAAAACATATACTCCAAAATAATTACAATGGTTATTTCAGACTTTACATATTACCACATATATATACATATATACATATATACATACATATATGTGTGATGTGATCAATCTATCTAGCTAGCTAGCTATCTAAAACTTCACGATATTTTTATGAAGTTTTCCTTCCATAATAATAAAAAGGCAAAGTTTTTAAAATGTCATATATTTAGAAAATATTTTTTCTTTTTCAGCTCTGTACCACTGGGGGAAAAAAACTGTCTCTGGGATACCTGCTGCAAGATTAAGTCTTAATTTGGACCAGCATTTCATTCATAATAATCTCCAGGCAAGTTTTTAAAAATCAATGTCTCCCTCTTTGGCAAAACCAACACTCCCCATGGTAACTGCAGCTCTCCAACGCCTTTGTCTCACCATCCAACTTGTCAAGAATCTCGGAGCTGAACATAGGAACTCTATACCATATTGGGAGAGAGGATCACCAGGCTTTAGACAGGCTGGCACACCAGCAGCCTGTTTTTCTGGCATGTTTAAGAGTGATTGTCGTAAAGTGAATTTCCTCTCTCATAAAGTCCACCAGAGTGCAGGATAGGAAATCTTCTATAGAAATGCAAACTACAGAGCTAGCAACCAAGTACAAAGCAGAGGAAGTGCAGTAATGTGTTCAGGCTGTGAGCCTCCATGGAGACACCCTTCTGCCTCCACCATTATTTATCACCAGGGTCTCTAGTGACTTTATTACCACAAGAGTGAAAAAAAGAGCCATGGATTTAACTTGTGCTGGCTTCAGAGTTACCATATATATTTTAATACACTTCTTGGCCCACTCTGTGCTATTCACTGCAAGGAAATCTGAGAAAAGAATGAGACTCACATTTGCTTGTTTGAAAGATTGAGGGGCTCTCAGCCATCCATGTCTAGAAAGACTAAGATTCCCTAATTTGCCAAAGCTGCTTGCCTTCATCCTGTACAGCCACTTTCAACTCTCCAAGGTCCAGCCTCCCATGCCTGACATGAGATGATGCCAGGTTTCTTAGAGACAGGTTTCTAAATAAGGACATCCATACATCTTGTCTCCAGCGTGTACCATCACATTTTAAATGTGAAGCATCACCTCACTGATAAGAGAAAGAATGATACTGGGATAGGCCAGCTGGAGACAGTCCTTCAGTTCTTCAACTTTATCAGGAAATCGCAGGGAAAATGACTTCAATTTATCTGTCCTGAGGTAGTGGAAAATAGACTCGATAAAATAAAGCAATCTCTTTAAACCACATACAATCTCCTAGATCTTTTTATACAGATCCTTTTATATCTACACCTCCTATTTCATTAAGGGTGATGACAATGTTAGCAGCAAAGGAATCACTTCTGACAAAACTATACTGTCATATATTGAAATTTTTTTGATTTCCCCCCTCCAAATATAATCTGTGTGTAGCACATTTTAATGATTACAGCAGTATGGTGGCTTACAGAAGATTCCTAATAGAGGATTAAAAGGAACTAAGAAAATCTATTCCATCCCCCAAGGACATTTCCATATATTATCTAACTCACTTATCACAAGTACTCTGTGAGCATGGTATTGCTATTCTTATTCCTCAGAGATGCACGTAGGCTCTTGCTTAGGAGCTATTAATTAGGCATAATAAAAGATCAGAGGGTTGAGATTTGCACTTAGTGCTGCTTATCTAAGTTATAAATGAAGGAGAAAAGCCAAATTGCCTTTGTTCTTCTAAGACTGAAAAAGTTTTAGGACTTGTTACAGAAAGAGTATAAAAAGAGGTTATTTGTCTGCTATGCCCTCATTCCTTCTTGATTTATGCTATCTTATAATTTGAGCAAAACTAGGACTCTAGAACTAGCCTTAGATCAAACTGAGAGAGGAACGCAGAAGAATGTGTTACCCAATTGTGTATGCAACAATAACTGAAGAACATCACCATTATAATGAGTCAGCACTGAACTTCCTTGAGCACCCAAGGGGAGGTAGAAAACGACCCCCAAGACTCTGCAACAACCTGTTGGTGTTATTTCTTGTTCAAAGCTAACACACACCCCCTCCTTGATCTTTGCAGATAAGCTCTTGTGTTCTGCAAGGTTCCAGAGTAGCAGAGGCAGGACTAGGACCCAAGTCCTCTAACGCCCACCCTGTGCTCTTTCCAGTCTGGGCTGCCTAACATGTATTACAGATGATGGTGACAGAAATCAAAATGGCAGCTGCCACTGACTGGTCTACTCACAGTCAGGTTTAGCAGTAAATATTTTACAATAATAGTTTCACTGAATCCTCAGAATCACAAAGCTACAAGGCAGATGAGGACACAGGCTCAGACAAATTAAGCAACTTCTCCAAGAAGTAGAAATGGGATAGATATGCCAGTGCCTCTGAAACTAAAGCTTTATTTCTAGGCCACATTATCTTTCTCTGCTCACCAGGTTTGGTGAGGATTGCAATGATAGAATGAGAACAACTGAGACACCCGCTTATAGTTACAGGTTACTCCATCTACTCTGGTGACTCGACAAAAACATTTCTCAAGAGAAAGGTGACAAAGAGTGAAGCTGCTCCATCCTGTCTCTCCTATGCTGATCCCTGAAAGAATTTCAGGGAACTGAAAGAATGAAACAATTTGATTCTCAGGAGGATGAAACGTTTTGCTCAGATAGTATAAATCTACTTTTGAGGCGCAAATATGTACTTAAGGGAGAAAGAACACAGTCCAGTTAGAAATAAGTTAGTTCTTTAAATAATGAAACTACAGTCTCCCAAATTTAGAGTATCAAGCAGGCTGGCTAGTATCTGGCAAATACAGGTGTCTGGATGTATGCCTGTGTTCACAGATTGAGATGTACCCAGTGGGAATGAGGTGCCTCCCGCCAGCCCTGAGTCTCAGAATTCACTGCTCTCTGGAGTGGTATTATCAGCACCCACTTGTCAACTGTACCTGGTAAGAACTTCATTTTTAAGAATTGGTGTCTTGCAATTGCAAAGACCTCCTAATGTTTTTAAAAGTCACCTGTATTTAAACTCAGGATGACATCCCTAATATCACTTGGGGAGATTATTTTACTTTTACAGATTGCAATTTTACTGAAATAAAATCAGAGGCAATCTGACATCTTTTATCTCAAAAATCTGGAATTACTACTATTGGCTAAAGGAGTCCTAAAACCAGTTCTTCTTTATTCATTTAGTTTTTAGTAAAGGGATTCTAAATAACTATTATAATAAACTTACACTAGAGCTTTTGAAATTATCTGAATGAGCGCCATAATCCCAAGCAACCACAACAATGACCAATGTTGCTTTACTAGCAAGGGCTTTGATTTCGTTGTGTTTTGTAATTTCTAGATATATACGGTAACTGTAAAGATGACCAGGAAGATATTTTCTGTTTCCATTTAGAAAGGGAATGAGTGGTCAATTCATTTGAAAAGGTTTTTTTGTTTTTTTTTTTGCATTTTCCCAAACCTTTGACATAAAAAAAATCTCTATATGTAATATATATATATATATATACATATTATTTGCATATATGTATATTATATGATTAATGACAGCAAAGGAATGATTTCCTATTTTACCTGGGAAGAGCAGTGATTTTCCCCCATTTCTCCACACAGAATCTTCTTGGGCCATTACTCCCTCGGAGAGAAGCAAATCCTTCATAGGGAATGCTGGATGTGCCTGTAACAAACTACCCACCCAAGAAAAGAGAGGAAAGTGAAGTCAGAGACTGGATGCTGACAAAGGCATGGTGTCACCCCACACGGAGCTGCTGGGAAAGGACAGTGCACTATACAGGGGAGGAGGATTTGGTAGGTAGATGATAAAGTGCTCAAGCAGCTAGCCAGTTCAGAAGCTTAAACTTGGCATACTTCTTATTTCATATTTAAAAAGCAGATGCATCTACTAGCTGAAGTCTACTTAACAGCAGTCCCTGATGCAAATTTGAGAATCAGATCCTTGACCCAAAGGAGCTAAGACCCCGGCTTGTCAGAGTCCTCCTGGGCATCCAGAGGGCTTCCTCCATCTAATTTTCCTTAGCTGCAATTGCCGTGTGTGACCACAAACATGAGAAAATCATGAGTTAGTTTTCCCATTGCTTTCTGTGTAAAGTTACATGGAGGAAAAGAAAGGGCTCTTTATTAAAGAACTGGGTGACATCACGAGGAACTGAAGATCATCTTTCTGCTGCTATGGATGTGGGATCCAAGAGCACCTGGGGCCTGTTGCTGAAGGGACCACACTGCCCTGAAGGCAGGTGTTATTCCTGGGCCTATTGCACTGCAGCTGGCATTTCCTCACAACTCTAGGGAAATGCTTTGACTTGGTTAGGGATGTTCTGCATAATGATGGAGCTGCAGGAACATGCCATCAGGATACCTGGAAACTGTGTATCCCATCCATATCTCCAGAAAACATGAAATGCACTTACTGGGATGACTTACCAATTATTAAAAATATGTAACTCCAATAACAATAATTTTAATTCATTAAAAAGATTTATAAGTGGAATTTTACCTGTAACAACCTTAGTCGTTGTTCATTGTTGAATCTTTCCACTGCAGCCCAAAACCACCGAATCACAATATGATTGTCATGATAGCCTATGAAGCCAATCATAGAACACTGTATCACTTTGAACTGTAGATATTAATCCCTGAGACATGTTGAACAAAAGGACCCAGACATAAATCATCATCTTGTATTCTATGAAGTTGTCTACTATTTAAGATGAAGGGATAACCCTTTAAATATGATCAAATGGGAGTCAAAAGTCGAACAAAACACTAAATAAAACCAAGTGGCTTTTGTTCTCATTTAGTTGTCACTAAATGTAACTGATAGAACAACCAATAAGTTATTTTACACATATCATTTTTGAAAAATAAAACTGTCGCTACTGGCTATGTTTAATTCTCTTGGCCAGTCATTTAAAAAGAAATTTTCAAGTACCACTATGAAGCATTATACTAACCTTGGGGGTAAAATGGCAAAAAGAAGAGACCTTCACAGAGTTTCAAAGGAGAAACATATTAATGAAATAGTTATGTAAATGAAATACATAGTTGCAAACTGCTAAGATCAAATCATCCTCACAGATTAATAAAAAGGGGAAAATCAGTAATTCTATTATTTGAATTCCTTCATGAATAAACTGCAAAAGATCATTTACCTATATATTATTTTTACTCCAGATAGCAGTATAATCTAATATAATGTCAGAAATTATCATCCCATGGGTGGATTTACAACAGTGGTTGTGAATTCCAAAACTTTGCAATAAAAATTAATTTCAGAGAGAAGCCTGACAATGATTGAGGGACAATTAGTAACAAAAACCAACTAATTGGTATATTCAATGTATACAAGCTACCTTACTCCTGAGTCAGCTGAAATAAGTTTGAAATAGGAGACCTCTAATAGAAGGTGGAAAATTCCAATTTTCCCATGTTTCATTGGTGTGGAATTGCGAGTACCTTGCCTTATAGCTGCTCACTGTTTGATGAGTGGTGTTTATTGTCTTTTGGAGAAGAAAGGGATCCAAGAGAAGGGTAAATGAAACTAGACTGTACATGGTGATGCATAAGTTTCATGTCCTGCCTCTGGCAAAGACTAGCTACTTGGTGCTTGGCAAATAGTTTTCTCATCTATAAAATGAGATAAAGTGCATTGGCTTTTTATAGCTCAAAGTTTTCTGACCTCATGAATCCACCCTTTCTGACTCTCCTTTGTTATATGTGCCAAACATTTTGGAGGCGCTTCATCATATTCTCTATGCACAGCTGCCTTATGAACATATGGTAAGTGGCAGTTGAACTGCTGCTTCTTCAATACCAACTAGTTGGGTGAGCAAACATGGCAGCTGAGTATTTCATGCTTTTCATGACTGACCCAACTCTCCCCTCCCCCTGTATTTTACTCCCAAGGTGTCCATTTGATAAGACTTACAATAGCCATAGATATGGGTCTTTGATTAGTCTCATACAGTGAATACACATTTACATTGTGTAAACACAGAAATGACCTATTTGATTAGTAGCATTACAATTAGAATCACCTGAAGTGAAAAGCATGAACTAATAATGCTTACAGTAAAATGTAAATTATGTTGTATGTTGGACAAATGTGATCTACTTTGTGAAAAAAGTAATCGTTGCCAAGGGTATTATGTGGGTTATACATAGGATCAACTGGGAAAGAATTATTATAGCAATCAGACTTCCAAAATAGCACAGTGGAGACTGCAATTTAATACTGCCTTTCAGAGAAAATAGGTAAGGCCAGCCCACAACAACAATGAAGAGCTGGAAGAACCATGTGTAAACAAATATAAAAATACAATAGCAAATGTGAAGTCGTATTTTATTTCAAGCCTTTAAAATTAATTTTTAAATCTGTTTCAATTTACAAGTAATTATGCCAGGCACGGTGGCTCGTGCCTGTAAGCTTCAGCCTATGAAGCGGCCGGGTCTAGGGATCGTGGTTCGAGTCCCGCCTGAGGCCTGTAGCGAGACCTAGTTCCAAAAACACAGCTGGGTGTAGTGGCGTGCGCATGCAATCTCAGCTACCTGGGAAGCTGAGGCTGGGGATTACTTGAGTTTGTGGTACCCCAGGCAACGAGAGCCTGGGGTTCCACTGGCAAAAACAGCAAGACCTAGTCTCAAAAAAAAAAAAAAAAAAAATTACAGGTAATTGGAGAGCTATTAAATACTCAATATATTCTGCTAGGTGATTAATCCAGTGACTTAACATCAGTATTTTTCACTCTCTGAGTTCAGAATTATTGCTAACTTCTCAAATAACTTTGAGTTAAAAAACAAACAAACCCCTCCCCCCCCAAAATCAAAAGGAACTTTTCTTCGCCATAACTTTATGAAGACTTTATAGTACCACAGTAATTTTAGAATGCATGTTTTTCTTTGTTTAAGTATTTGGATAAAACTTTAACCTTGGGTTACTAGTAGGTTTCTTTCAAATTCAATCAAATTTCAGTGACTTTGATACCAATTAGTAACTGAAAATTTATACTGATGTACAGAGCTGTCTTTCAAATATTTCACATTTGATGAAGTGTCAGTGAAAATTTTAACTAATCTTAGAGCAGTCTCCTTTTCAGTTGAACTTAATGTTTGAATTTAGAAGAGCTTGTTCAATGAACTTCTTGAATTTTGAGAACCATGTCTTATTCCATTCATGTATTTCAACAGTGAATTACAAGTGTTAAGTAGTTCAGTGAAATGTAGACTAACTTTGTTTGCCCATTAGGAAGCTGAGAGGGTGTGCCATTCAAGCTTTAGAATGAAGGTGGAATAGGTAGGGTTGGACCAGCTGAATGTGAGCTCCCTCATGCTTCTCTAACACCATAAAACAATTAATTAGCGTTCCTATGGTCACATTTCTTCACCAACAATTAAGGATTATGACATCCTTAGACGGAGTGTAAACAGTCCACCTGACAGATGAGGTAAGTAGGCAAAGAAGGGAATGTACATTGCCAGCATCTAAAAGAACACTGTGTGAGACCTATGATTAGATGATTAGAGTATGAGAGCTTTGACCTGTCCTGAATCCAGACCAGCATGTGGAACCATTTCCCACCCTTTAATTTGAAACATAAAATTCAGCTATCTATAAATTAAATTTCACCTCCTCTATATTCTGTGTTGTTTCTCCAATCACTTAGGTCTATTTCAGCTGTGCCTGCGATGACCAGTTCTAATTCTCTTGCATCAAAGACAGACACCAGTCTGGCATCCACCACCTACGGGACAAAAAGAAGACAGGGCATGGCTTAAGGACCTGGAAAAACCTCAACTGTAATCTCAGTCTCATCAGAAAAGGAAAGCATGAGGATATTGGAATATGGATGTATTCTATGTAGGCATTTTGAAAACTGTAGAGCTTGCCACAAAAACATACTCAGTAGAAGAGGATGATAAGATTTGTCTCAAGAGAACTGTTTTCTAGTTGACCACTGATTAATCCAGATAGGTTTATTCTTCTGAAAAAGACGGTGTTCCTACAGAAGTCAATGAAATACTTGAAACAACTAACTCGATGTCCAGATATGATCACTTTACATTTCAAGCATGAGATTTGATTACCCATATCTAGGCATAAGTCAGACGCATGACTTAAATATTATTAAACATTTTGGTGATCATTAAGTTGTTAAGTGCTACTTGAATTTGGGTCATTTTATCTCAATGATCTCTTATAACAGCACTGTGCTTTTTGCATCCATATAGGAAAAAATCCTGGTGTTTTTAAATTTTGAAGGAGCAACAATGAATACAGCAAAAGAAAAATTGCACACTGCACCGACATAAAATACAGTAAGATTGACCATTGTATGAATATCAAGCTACAAAGTGCCACTTCTGCTGGCCATCTTCACCTCATAGAAGCCACGCACTAAGCTCTCTGTCTGTTGCACAACACCTCTTTCAATCCTCCATTTCACCATCCTCTCAATGTATTCCTTCTTATTCTTCTCTGTGACTGGGATATTGGCACCCCCTGGTTTCAATTCACGTTCTGTAATCTGAAAAACAAAAACAAACCAAAATATAAAGGACTGATCAAAAAGCCATATTCTTGATATTCTAAGAACACTGCTCTCAAGGAGCTAAAATCAGCCAGCAACTTGTCTCTACCCCAGCCTGGGCACATTCCACAAGTCAGGGGAAAGGAGTCAGCACAGAGACTGGGCACATAATACAGCTCAGTAAAAATCAACATAGTCTGAAAGTCTCAGAGATTAAAGAAATGCATTGCAAATATTGATGTTAAGTTTTAAATCTTAACAAAATGAATCTTTTAGATGAAAATGAACTGGATCTAGAACCTAACCTAATGCTATTTCAATGTTTGACAAAAACACATATTTAAACTTAAAAAATAGTTAAAAACATATACTAAATAAAAGACAATATTTTAGATTTACTGAAGGAAGCAGAATCTCATTTAAGTGATAATTAAATTGAGAATTTTCCAAGATACATGAAATTCAGGGAAACAGTTGAATGAATGTTAATGACTAAATAAGAATTTTATGTATAGAGTAATATATAATCTTTGAAAGGAGTTGTCCTACCTACTTTGAAAAAACCTGATATATTTTCTGGCTTTCACCAAAGTATTATTTATTTTCCTTTAGATTCAAAACAATCAATTTTGATAACTGCAGTTAAATCTAAGAGTTAGATACAAATGTCAATTAAATAGTCAAATTGGGATAGCATGACTTTGAAAGGTAATTCTAAAAGGTAATTCTAAAAATCTTATGTGGCTAATTTAGCTGAAGTAGTAGGTTGTTGACAAAACACAAAAGGCAATCACATTTGGCAAATTGGGCCCCCTTCACTTATACTTGGTTTTAGTATAATCTTTTTAACCAACATAACTATACCTCTCTGTAAACCCAGATTTAAATCATCCAAAAAATTCACAAATAAAATATCTGCTCATAGCCACTAAATTAACTTTTCATCAATCAATATTGTACTTTGTCACCAGGTATTCACATACACAGACCTGTCCAAAAACTTCCTCATTTACAGTGAACGTGAGATCCAGGATGTCATGGATATCATTGTCTTTCATCCACTGCAGGCTCTGGTGGAACTCTTCATCAAGGTATTCTAGATCACTCAAGTCACAGAGACTGAGATGACAAACAGAAACAAATATGCAGGCATGACTATCAGCAAAAAACCCAGAGACATAAGGGGAGAAACCAAAAATAAACATATGAAAGATCAACTAAATAAGCAGTGATTTTTGGACTGTTCTTAGTCAAACTGAATAGTAAACCAGTGATGTAATTCAGAAATTTTGTATAAAATCAGAAAACCCTGAAATCAGCCTGTCATTTCTTTCACAGACACAAAACAGAAGCTACAAAGAGCAGCTGACATTTGCATGGTCACCCACACTAATACCAGAGCAGGAAACAGTCCTGGGGTTAAAAGTTGTGTCCTATATTCTTTTGGTTCTATTAAACTACCTAAAATATTATTCTTCTAGTTAGAAATTCTTTGTAAGTTTCTATACTGTCACTTTAACTTTTTCCCAAAGATTAGAATCTATGATTCATAGTCACATATATATCCTTTTTCTTCATAATTCTTATTCCTTCTTTGGTTCTGAAAATAGCAAGCCACAGAGCTCTCTACAGTTATAATGGTTTTCTATATTTCTCTCTTCTTTTTTCATGGCTGAGAAAGGATCTACAAGAGGTGGACTTACTATTATAAGCCCGTGTTTTAAAGTGGTAGAAATTGATTTGCTTAGTTGTTTCGAAACTTCCTCCCATCAACCCAGCTTTCAAGGTCATTTTGTTTTATTCACTCTAAACATTTATTAGTTATCAAGTGTATGCAAACATCTTAATAGCTATTTGATGATCAGTTACTGTCCATAGGAGCCAACAATCTAGTTGGGGAGCAGGCAGTCAGATAAGTAACATAAAGTTAAAAGTGATAGCAGAAGTTGGGAACACTCTTAATTTGTGTGCCATTTTATATGAGCACTTCAGTTTTTAAGACAACATAATCAAGGAGTTCACAGCAAACATTCAGAATATTTACTTTTACTGCAGGTTCAGGGAAAGCTCCTTTGAATAGGTGATACCACATTAAATTTTTTAAGATGTGAAAAAGCTGGAGAGAAAAGCAGAATGGATGAAAAGGAGGACAATGGGGTAAAGAGAGCCAGGGAAAAAAAAGAGAACACTATGAGCAAAGCACGGAGGCATAGAGTAAGTAGACCTGTCCATGCACACTAGCAGCACCAGTAGTAACCACAAGACTGAATTTCCAGAGAATGAGGCCAGGAAGAGAGTGACAGCAATTTCTGAAGGTCAGTTTTTCTTTAGGAGCTTGTTGATTCAGAACTGATAGATTTCAAGACAGAAAAGGACATGGTCAGATGTGAAATGTGACTTTAAATTATTTCTCAGGAAGTCAGTGTAGAGAATGAGTTTAATTGGGTGGGGGGAGGGAGAGAGGAGTGGTTATTATTAGAGGATGAAATCAATTAAGTATCCACTACAGTCATCTAGTCAAAGTAAGATAAAGGTTTTAATTAGGGCAGAGTTATTAAGGGTAGAGGGGAGCAGCTGGATTTAAGAATTATTTAGGAGGCAAATGTGGAGATTAGTAAAGCCACATATATATATATGGATTTCTAAAATAGGGTTGGCAAATGAACTTACATCACAAACCAGTTGTGATTAGTTGCCAGTCTTAAGTTATTTGTTTTAAAAAAAAAAAAAAAAAAAAAGCCCTGAGGCCGCAATGAGCCAGCAGGAAAAAGTACCATAAATATTTTGTGGACTCTACCATGGGACTGGATATAGGTGGGGGTAAAATCAAACAGGTGCTGTGTATGTGCCATTCCTGTTGGGAGGCGGTGAGTCCATTTCCGAGCAGAGTGACCTGAGAATGCTGGCACCATTAACTGTAACATAGCACATGGGAGAAGGTTTACTTTTAGGTCAGGGTAAGTGTATAAGTCCTGCTTTAACTATATTGATTTTGCGGTACCTGAAGACACCCCCACCCCAAATCCCACAAGTCAAGGAGGTCAAGACTGAGTCAGTAGAAGAGGACATGGGTAAGAGATTTTCCCATGAAAGCACAGGAGAAAAGCAGAGAGCCCAGGCATGGAAGCTTCAGGAACACTATTATCTAGGAGAGAAGAAACCCACAAGAATACATCAAAGTAAAAGGAAGACAGGAGAGCGCAATGTCATGAATGCCAGTGGTCAAGAGTCAAGAATACATGGTGGTGGTGGTGGGGAGGGTAGTTAGTGCTTGATCTGCCTTGACATCAAAAGGGAGGAGGGCAAAAGTCTTCCCACTGACTCTTAAGGGCCTATTAGGAAAGCGTTGCTTACTTTCATTTGAGGTCTTGTCTTCCATTTTATAGAAAACAGGTCCATGGCCTCATTTAGAGAATGAGTTGGACAGAATTGAGCAATCATTCTGTGCTTTCTCACTGAAAAACTTGTTAGTCCCCTGAGAGTTGCCTTTTCCTGTGCAGCTTTATAAGTGACTACCGATGATGGGACAGAAACTGTTGACTCTGCATCTCACAATAATGTAATCTTTCATTGTGATAATAGCAAAGTTCTAAAGCCTCTTCTGACAACAGAAATGACTGTCTCGTATATAAGGGGGTTGTAAGAAAATAATAAACAAGCAAAAAAGAAACAGAAACAATAAAACAAGAATGAAAATTGGAACCAAAAGCAAGCAGTCGAAAGTTTGCATAAAGCAAAATGTAAACTGCATCTCTAAAGGAGAGGGAGCTGTGAGTCACCAAGACTAGCCCACAACTATTCTATTAATAATCGGCACTAATACCACAGGAATTCCAGGGCTGTATTTGAAGTACAATTGCTTTAAAGAAACATGTGTTGCAGCAAATAAGAATAAATTATTTGGAGCAGAGAAAAACTAAGACACTAGGGGTAAGACAGGAATTAAGGAAAAATACAGTAACCATATTTGAAAATACATTTATTTCAGAAGTCTAAACCACTATAAGTTTTATAATGACAGATTTGAAATAGAGGGCAGATCAGTCATTTTGACAAGGATTCTCTTTCAATCAAGGAAATATTGCATTCTTACATGCTAATCCCAAGCAATATAAATCCTCTTACATTCTGAGAAGAGCTTTATAAAAGGGTCTTGTGAAGAAGGCATCCAACAAATACTGGTGTATTAGTGCAAGACCAAGGATCCTACCACTGAACCGGAACCTGTGAAGGAAAAGTGTGAGAATTACACTTCATGGTGCAGTTTCTAAGTGAACTGAGTTGCCTTCTAGAATGGTTCCTAGCTCAACCCACCTAAGTGTGTTCAAGATTAACTTCCTACAAGGTCCATGAGAGAGTGGATGCACTGTAGGTCAAGAGTCATACCCACTTGTTGAATACTCTGTTCCACTGTAATACAGAGAGCGCCAGCTTTACCTCATGGCAATCATATAGCACCTCACATGACCAACATGAATTTCCCATGAGCATGTCAGTAAAATTTTCCTAAACTTCTAAGAGATGTTGACATAGTGAGACCAGAGGTGGTGGGGAAAATATCATTCCCTTCTAGTTTGCAGGCATGAACACTGGCAGGATTTCTCTACTACAAACTTTGCAGCAATTCCCTTCTGAGGGAAAGTTCAATCTCAGACTGGGAAAGTTCCTACCCCTCTTATCTACTAAACCTATCACTGTCACCATCCAAGAATTATGCATGTGGACATTTGGGGGAGTTTCCTCCTTGGACATTATGTTCTCTAAAATTTCAAGGTTTAATTCTATTCTGAATCACTTTGGAAACTTTAGTAAATGTGTCTGTCATGACTGAATTTGCTGACTTATTTTCTCTTTCAAAAGTATGCAAATTCCTAATGCTATGAAAGCCTGGTATCTTCCCAAAATGTATATTCACACTGAGAATGCATAAACTGAGGGTCATAATAACTCTTTGTCATTTTTGTATCAGGCAGCTACTTTATTATTTTTTTTAATTTAATTTAATTTTTTTTTTTTTTTGAGACTAGGTCTCGCTATTTTTGCCTGTGGAACTACAGGCTTACATTGCCTGGGGTACCACAGATTCAAGCAATCCCCAGCCTCAGCTTCCCAGGTAGCTGGGATTATAGGCATGTGCCACCACACCCAGCTGGTTTTTTGGAACTAGGTCTCACTTTGTGCCCCCGGCGGGACTAGAACCACAATCCCTGGTTCCAGCTGTGGCTTCCTAGGCTGCCGCTTACAAGCATGCACCACTGTGCCCGGCCCTGCCACTTTAAGATTAATGTTCATCAGCTTTGTTTTTCTTTACTTCCACTTATGTTAGCCACACAGCAATACCAATAGTGAGGATTCCAAATCCTAGCTAAATGGAAGCTGATTTGAAGGACAAATCTTACAAGTTAGTGCTCTTCACCCACCAACATCAGCCTCATGGCTCATAATTTTTCCATGAGTCCTAATCATGTTTTTTCTTTCATTATGAGTTAAAAAAAACAAAAACAAAAACAAATAGAAACAAGAAAAGAAGAATTACAAAAATATGTTGAGGTCTATAAATACATTTTTTAAATATAAGGATATTTGGAAAGAGTATGATTTGGAATTTTCAGAATATATAATGTTCACATGGGAATCCCACACTGGTTTTTTCTCAACAAGTTTGTGTGAGAAACTAAGAAGCAACTTCTTCAATACATAATAAGTGGCCCCTGCTGTCATTTCCCATTCCTGTCCTTCTGCCATGGTTCTTTCCTACTATCAGATCCTCAGAGTATTTTCATTGACCCTCTCTCCCTACTGAACACTTTCATCATATCAGTCAGCTGTCCCCCAAACTTCCCCTCCAGGACAGTCGGTCACTTCTCCAAGGAACTTCCTAAAAGCTCTGAGAGCTCTGAATCAGGGCCTTAGTTACTCACCTCTCCCTACCTTAGAGCTCAGGAACATCCAGTGTTACTGAGATGAATTTAGGACTCTCTCTGGGATCTTACCATCATCCAGAACTTTCTTTTCATAGCAAAAACCTTTTGAATTTTATCTAGCTCATTAAAATTGATCTTATGAAACATAATATATTTTTAGCTAGGAGCCTACTTGTATATCTTAATTTGACAATAAAAACATGAGTCAAAGAATTTTACTGAAAATGTTTTTTTCCCAAGGAAAGAAATTGTTGAAAGAGAGAATCCTACAAAGAAGAATAACACAGAAGATCAAATGAAGAAAACCGTTGGGAAGAAAATACTTACCATTCATGGTGATTGTCTACAAAAGCAGACATGGGACTTATTTGTACTGTGTATGTGTCATTGGCTGAATATTCAAATAAGCCATAATATGGGTTAAAAAGTTCTCTGGATACCAGGAAGAAAAACTCTCTGGAAGGTCCACTGTAATCCAGTCTTTAAAAAAATCCACATAAAGAACAGTTAGTTATTATTATACTTTCTAAATATTGAAGACATTTTCTGAGGCTTGACTTTCTATACAGCATTCATTACAAGTCTATTTGTCCACATTTCAGGGCTGTCCAAAACAAACTGAAAGCCCATGATTCCTAGCCTAACCCATGTCTTGATCCAGAATATGGACTTTTAGAGAGAATATATCAAAGTGAAGTTACTCATCAGATTATGAATAAAATAGGAAATGTTCTACTAATTTGGCTGTATAAATGTATAAACATATACAAAAAGGTAAATAATTTAAACACTTTGAGTGAGGTTATGGGAAAGAAGCTTAATAGGAATGGTTTATTTCAACAGGGTACAAACAGAGGGAACTCCCTACCTATTACCATAGGACATGTAGTCCATCATGGATCCCTGAAACACTTTTAAATAGAGGAAGAAAGATTTCAGTGAATGTGAGAGAGTAATGAGACCTCCTCTGGGGCATTCAGAAGCAAAAATGGAATGATTTGAGCTCAAGTGAAAACTTTAAAAAACACTAAGCAAAATGATAGCTAAGAAAAAATAAAGGACTCTAAATCTCCCTAAACAAGGTATTTGAAGAAGAGGCCGAAACTCTAGCACCTGAACTACAGTGTAAATTCCACTTATCAGGGTCAAAGTGAAGTATGAGAAACTATTGTGCCAGGTTTGAAGAATGACAAGTGTCCAAAAATGCTGAGAGCAAAATATGCAGTAAAGAGGAGTTTTCAATAAAGCAATTTGATATGCTAATTTTAACATGAAAAATATAAAGAAACTCTATCCTATGATAAAAAGTTTACACATGGGTTCAAAAGCAGGAAGGAATGCTGAAGAAAGAATGGAAGCGCTGATAAATTGTGGTGATAGGATTTTTATGACTTCTTTTGTTCACTCTTTTTTTTTCTTATGGAATTTCCTCTCTGGGTATTATTGCATATTTTTAATGAAAAGAAACCATCTGAGTCTTTTCCAGTGATGGAATTGTATGGTGTAGAAAAGAATCCTATTATGGGTGGTAGAGGGAGTTGGGACACTGCTAAGGGAAAAAAAGGCTTTTATATGTCTTATTTGAGAGTTTAAAAGAATTTACGTAGAACAGGCTTCAGCTAGTCACATGTTCTCAGTTTTTGCTATATCCAAAGACAGATGGACAATAATTTTCTTGATTTGTCACTAAGCCAACTTTCAATTTACTTTCTTTTCTAACATTTTGTTCACAATAACAGTTATGAACTAAGATAGGTTAGCTTAATTTTTTCTAATACACATTAAAAGAAATAAATAATAAAATAAAAAATGTCAGTCTCGTAAGAGCTGAAATTATTTCACTTACCTACAGTTTACACTAAACTTGGGGAGATATAAGTGTAAGCTGACAGAAACACTTTGTGTACAGAAAAATGCAAACAGCAGACTCGGGTTCAAAGACACCGTCAGGTGGGATATGGGGCCTGGGGCTGCCTCCTGGGAGCAGGCAAGGGGAATACCCCACTTCCTGCTGCGGCCAAGGCAGTTTCCTGGGACTTCCACTCACTGACCTAGTTCCTAGTTCTCAGACTCTACCAAGATCAAGTACTAAAACACTTCCTCCACTCAAATGTTCTTTCCATATTCAAAGGCTCACCTTCAACAAAACTGAGTGCCTGTTAGGCTCTGGGTACTAGTCTAGATGCTAAAGATAAGAAATGGGTGGGTCATCTGCCTGTGGGCATGTCTGTGTGGTGCCAGGTGCCTCTGTGTGGTGCCCGCTGCCACTATGTGGCACAGTGCCTCCTCCTGCCCCCTCTCACCACCTCTCCAGGCAGAATTGTGAGTTCTTTGCCACCTGTACCACTGCTTTGGACATTGTATAGTCAAACTCTGACCGGAGGCTGGGGTCTCATATAAACCACACACTCAGTGTGTGATCTTGTGATCACAGAGCTTAGAGAGGACTCTTCACTTCTTTTCCCGGACAGTTTTCTCTAAATGGAGGTTACAATTACTCTATCTTGTGGGAGTGGTAACTTTGTTGATTCAGCTATGGTTTCAAACTTTTGGTCTATACTGTCTTAACCAGGAATCTCTTGTCCTGTCTGCTGGTAGCTGCACTTTTTAAAACCTAAATGTAGATTTTATACTTTCCCCCATTAAAGATCACTTTGTGAGGCTCAGACCTTGATTCTTGTCTACCCAGACCACTGGAGATGCAAAAAACTTCTCTAAATGTGATGGTGAATGTCATCAACAGACCCTGTATCTTTCCAGAGACAGGGACTAGCTGTGGTCAGAGGCATCTAAATCACACGTCATGTGGTTCACCTCCTCATTTACTGGAGGAGAAAACCCAGAGGCTAAAGAAAATCACTGACCTGCATCAAGTAAGTGAAAGCTGCAAGGAGGGCCCAGATCTTCACATGAGCTGCTTGGCCTCACATTTAATGTTCATCACACCTTACAGGTTACTGACCCTTTTACAAATTTTAAATGTTCATCAGATTAAAAAAAAAAAAAAAAAAAAAGCAAACAAACAAACCAAACAACCCAAAAAACAACTGTTGCTCATGGAGCAGGCAAATAATGACCTAAGGGCCAAACCTGCCCCAACTATGCCAAAAAAATAAGGTTTTCACAGAATACAGTAACGCCCATTTGTTTCTGACTGTCCAGCACTGCTTTCCTGCTGTGCTACAGAGCTGGGCAGGTGCAACAGGGAACCTGTGGCCACGGTATCTAAAGTATTTACTATCTGGCCCTTTACAGAAGAAATTTGCCTCTCTAAGAAAAGGAAGTAGGAGGAAAATGCTGCTCTGTTAAAAAGCTGACTTATAATAAATTTTCTTTTTTCAGTGAAGAGCCCTTGCAGGATATATAAAATGAACCTAACATTGTAGGTACAAGCAGCGTCAGGGAATGGCCATGACTGCTCTGTAGGAGACCTTGCATAAGTTCAGGTATGGAAGGCCCACTAGGTTCAATAGAGGCCCATGATGGGCCACAGGCAGCTGAAACATAAGTATATGAGTCAGTTTTCTTACAATAGTCAGCAGGCATAAGTAAATGAATTTTTACCTGCTTAGAATCAAACTATACCATTCAGTTAGAAATAGCCAATTTTTGCTGAGCTTCAACATTCAGTATTTCAATAATACTGCAACTAACCAGAGTGTAATATAATGACCTGTTTATGTGTCTGCCTCCCTCATACACACACCCAGGCTGTAATCATACTGAGGGCAGGGACTTTATCTTTCTCATTTCCCAAGTACTTAGCCTGACACACAGGAAGGAAGCAATATATGTTGTTGAATCAATGAGATGAGTACTCTGATGCCCTCAAAAGAGAATCAGCATTGTTTACATTGTTATTTGGCATCTAACAGAATGAATAACAGCACAGGTTTGCCTTCAGGTACTACATCGATCCAATGACATTAATAGCTGTGCCAATCCCTAAAAGACAACTCAGTTTGCAAACAGTGTAAGAAATTGTTCAAATGCATTATACTAGGAAAGTCTGGTTGCTTATCATTTCCAGGCCTACGATCTGCTCTTATGGCAAAGTTTGTGAAGACAACAAAGATGTACCTCATAGACCGATCTCTCTCTTTTAATTGGGAATAAATGGATTTGGCTAATAACAAGATGAAAGTTTCCGGAGAGGTGAAGTTGAAAAGTAAAACTGCTTATTTTCTTTCCAAAGAGAAAACAAAGCTAACAGATTCTTCTAACATGAAAATGTGTCTTCCTTCACCAGCCGGGTTTTTATGTGCTATTTTTTAACTCCAGCAGCACTAATGGATAATGCTCTAGAGGCAAAATATTTTTAAATTTGATTTGATTAGAATCTAAAACTTAGAGCTGCATATCTGAGAGCAGGTTGTAGATTACAAATTACATATGTTTAACTAATTAAACAAGACATGTCTCAGCAGGGAACCTTGTGCATGTGCTTCCTGTAATGTCTCAGCAAGCTCTTCCATATAAATAGTTAATATGACTCATATCACAGGGATCATTTGTTACATTCCTGTTTTGCCAGTTAGGTTAGTTCCACAGCTACAGGCTTGGCACAGAAATACAGAAACTCTGGACAACGGGTGTGTAGCCACACAACAGCTGCGTATGAGGGCATTTCAGAAGCAGCACAGATGTCTTTAGGGTGGCAATGTAGTTTTGAGTTCCGTAAGTGCAGATAAAGCATTTTAAACACCATCACGTTGCTAGACTGAAAGACAGTGTTAGTGGCATCCAGTGTTTGTTAAAATAGTAAATTTTACCCCCTTTCTTTATTTTCAACTAAGAATTACTAAAAACCCAGTATTCCAACAGGAAAAGACGGTAAAATGAAAGAAGATGGTGGCATTGGGAAGTCACACCATTGCTTCCTATAAGTTTTCTGGAACAAAGCAAGCTCTGGTTTCTTACAAGTTGGTTCAGTCACACTTAGCTTATGCACCACACCTTCTGATTACTGCCAGATATTTATAGCAGCAAAGTATTAGTTCTTAAGCCACTTAAGTAGGCCTGGTGGGCAAGCAAGGAATTTTGCGAGCAATTAGTATGACAGTTTTACCAGGTGATACTAAGCTAAAGCCTCAATCTAGAGCACCCTTCTTCAGGTTTGGGTGACTTGGGTTATCCTGCAAATACTTTGGTTTTTGTTTTGGAGGTAAAGAACAATGATAATATATACAGAGTACAACTTAAAGTTTTAAAGATTTCTGAGGAATAAAAAGTAGTGTTCAGGACTTCAAATAACTTACCAGCAGTATTTTGAAATGCTACTTATTTTATAAGCAGGAATGCAAGAAAACTTAGATATCTCCCCGAGTTACTTTTATTTGCTTGTCTCAGGAAAAAGCACAGAAAGAGTTCATTTGCCCTTAAACTTCACAGTCAGTCTTTGCACGCATTCTCTTCCTAGTTCTAAGCATGGCAAAGTATGGCTTTGCAAGACAGATGATTGACCTCAGAGAGATGGCACTGTACATATAATGAACTCATTCTTTCTTAGAGAAAGGTGCCTTTTACTGAGTTGGTCATGGAGAAAAAAAGAGGCGAGCAATCGCAGTATAAACATCCTTTCTTTATCCAAGCCCTTACTTCCGTACTTGTTCCTAAGAAGCTAATGGCACGGGATGCCTTATCAGAACACAACTTCAAGCTAGCTAACTTGAAATCGCATAAGCTTTTGTTGCTGGGACTTTAATTCAAAAGAAAATAATACTCTGGGGAATATGTGGTGCTCCATTGGCCCCCTTCCAAAAGAAGTAACTTCTAGGCCTACTGAAGTCCAAGAGAAAAAGGCAAGCACAGCACAAAATTCCCCACCACATCTAGATGACTCAGTTTTTAGCCATTTTGCCACTGTTGACCTATCTCTCCACCACTTTACCAAATCAAGTTGAGTGGAAATTTTAATGATAATAGAACAAAACCTCCAGCACTAACCAAATAAATCTGCATGATTTGCTCAGAAGCTGTCTCCTTCCTACTAAAAAGTCAAGCCTAACATCAAACATTATTTTAGCTAGAAATAATAATCTGTTTATTGTTGACTACTATATTTGAATTTATAGACTGAAGGATTAATTTTACTTTTCAAAAATCCCAATATTCTGGGGTTACTTTTATCTCACATGGAATTTGTAGTGATCCTATTAATTAATGTTTGTAAATTTTCCAACTTTTTTTTTAGTGCTTTCATTTCAGAAACTATATATCAGGTTTCAGACCCATGCAAAGAAGCAACTTAAAGTAGAGCTGAAATCTCTCTGTGAATTTACTAATTCATATCTTTTTGGGATACAGGAAGATACACTATTCCTAAAAATAAATTCCCCTCTCTATATACCCTTCTATTATGAATAAAGACCCTGATTATGACCAGTAGAAAATATAATCATAGAGATGGTCTCAGTAAGAACTGCAAAGTATATTTCTTCATAGAAAATATGAAGTTGACATTAGCAACACAAAATACTCTATATAAGCTAATACCCATAATTTGGACTTTCCACAGATTTGTCTATATACTTATTATTACTCTACTGACCTCAAGTACAGAAGGAAGGATACACAATCCTAAAATTACCCCAGTGGCTGTAACTCATCAAACAACAAGGAAATGAGAAAAATCATTCAGGAAAAAATTTCCTAGATCTCTCCAAATCCTTACTGCACATCTTAAGTGTCCTTGTTACATAAGTAATTTTTGATTTAAAGGAAAGTTATAAAGAGAACTTGCACAGTTCTTATACACCCATATTCAGTTTTCTTTTTATTAAAATATTATGTTAGTTCAGTTTACCTGTATATTCATTGAACCAATATTGATATATTATTATTAACTAAAATTCATACTTTTTATTATCAACTAATATCCATTGAGATTTCCTTAGTTTACCTAATGTCTCTCTTCTGTTACAGGCTCTGATGCAGAAGATCATATTACATTTGATTGTCATGTCTCTGAGCTCCTCTTGGCAATAAACCTCTCAGACTCTTAGTTTTCAATGACCTTGACAGCTTAAGGAATATCGGTAAGGGACTTGTAGACTCTCCCTTGATTTAGAATGGTCTGATGTTTTTCTCATGACTGGACTTGGGGCTATGGGTTTGGAGAAGGAATATTGCAGAGGAAAAGTCCCATTCTTATCCCATCACATCAAGAGTACATACCATCCACATGAGTCATGACTATTGATCACCTGGTTGAGAGTTTGCCAGACTTCTCCACTATAGTGGAGTTTGTCAGACTTCTCCACTATAGACTTAATGCTTTCCCCACTGAACTACTTGAAAGAAAGTCATTATGTGGAACTCATAGTTAAGGAATGAAGTATTATGCTGAGTTATATGGAAATCTTCTGCACAGGAGATCTGTTTGTTCTCCATTTATTTATTCACACTGTATATTTATATCAGTATAGATATAGTAGATTGGGTTTAGATCAAAACCCAACTTACTTTATTTAGTTTGTTGCTCAAATAATCCCAGTTTTAGCCACTGGGAGATCCTTCAGTTGTTGTTTTTTTGCATTTTTGACAAATGCTGATCATTCTGGGCTTTCTGAATTACTTTCTGGCATTATAATATATGTTAGTTTTCACCTTATCTACTTTCTTCTCATCTTAGAATCAGTCATTTCTCCAAGCAACCCTAGTTTTTTTTTTTTTTTTTTTTTTTAGTAATAATACTAGAAACCAAGATCTGGTAAGTAGATGTACATGTTTTTAAACACTTCTTACTAGAACCATTCATGAAGAACTTTTAAATGACACATTTTGAGGGGTAGAATTCATGAAGTGGGAAAGTGACAGAAAACTTCTAGCTCCAGTTTTGTAGCTCAGCAGAAAAATTTAGTTAGGTTTTTTACTTTGGGGTTTTCACGATAGTCCAGAAAGAAATATCATAATCTTTAATTTTAATATGATAGAATTGACCTATTGAGAAGGTGGCAAAGATTAAAATTATTTCCTAAATTCAGTGTTGTGAGTTTTTTCAGCAACAGTTTGGTTTTAATCTTTCAAAAGAGTATAGGATTCTTAATGTTTTTATAGCAAAATAAAGCCTACATTTAATAGTCTACATTAAATATACAAGGCATGACAACATGGTATTGACATTACAAAGTCATGAGATCAGATATTTTCTGGCCCCATTCCAGCTTCAATGTCAGTTACAGAGAGACATGATTAAGAGGTTGTTTTTGACAGTTGAGGTCACACCTCAAAATATCTTTCCTCTTGTTTTCCCTTTGGATTTACAGGAAGGAAACAGATGCTGGAAGTAGGAAACATTTGGACATCAGTGGCAAAGACAGCAAGGTCCACTCAGTCTGGGCCTCCTAGGAATGGATATCACCAGTTCAGACAATCGGGAGACTGCTTTGGGACAATCAGGCAGTATCTGTCCTATTCAAGTGTAAGTATCAGGGTTCCAAAAGATTCTTCCCTACACCTCTGAGAGCTCAACAAACTACGGTCCAGAAATGAAGGAAGGCAGCTGGAGTTCTGGGGGAGGAAAAGTATTCTCATCCAAACCAGAGTGGTTATATAAGGAAATGTTTGGAATCCCAAGCATACCTGTGACTCTGTGACTAGACTAAAAACATTTGCCTTTATTTTCAATTGCGCACCTGCATCCTTGAGCCAACGAACATAAGCTAGATGTTCATTAGTGTACACTGATGAAGAAAGACTCAAGTCTCAGGTTAGCTCCTACACAGTCCCTGTCACCTACTGTTATGTTATATTGTTTTCCCACATAATATTTTACTTTAATCTAGTCACAGCTGGAAGACTACATAACAACACATGTGAAAAAAGCAGAAGTTACCAGTCATGCACTGGAATAGTGAAAAGAGCTATGAATGAGGAAAAAATTTCAGATAAATCAGAATTCAGGACTTGTGTTTACATTCCAGAGTTACACTGAGTCGTGGAATAAAGAGAGTAAGCCAAGTTTCAAATCCTGATTTTGTTCCTTTAGTATACACAAGTTACTTTATAATTGCAGCCTCCATTTCACCAACTATATACTGAATGAATTTACTGGATGCTGCTGTTACAATTCCATAATGTAATACACTCGATTCTTTGTCCTGAGTAAAAAAGGATGGCCTTAAAATGATTGAGTATCAGAATCATAAAGACAAGCAAAGTTCAGACAAGAGTGTGGTGTATGCTATTGTTTTGTTTTGCTCTAGAGAGGGCTGGGTTACAAGAAGGTGCTGAGACTCAAAACCTAGACCTAAAATGAGGAAAGAGGAAGGGATCAGGGAGACCTGAGAGGTATCATCTCTCTTAAGGATTATATAACAACTGTTATGTCTGTCTAGATGCAATAACACTGTGTGGGAGTCTTCCCTCCTTCATTTCCTAACCTTCATCTGTATAAGCACACTCACAGAACAGTCAGAGAAAGGCTGAAGACCTCTGTTTACATCAGGTAATTAGTTTAATAGGTGTGTTGTCTCAAAGGAAAATAAAAATTGGAGACAAAAATTTTAGAACCAAGGCCTAAGAGACATTGCTGTGGAGGTTTCTTGATGGAACAGCAAAAATCTAATTTGTGATTCTGTGATACCTGAGTTTACAGGTAAAGTGTGTTTACTGTCACCACAGCGCAGATAATACGATCAGAGACGTTAAAACACAATCCTTGTTTTTTCTCTCGAAGTCCCACTTTTTCTCTTGAGAGAAGAAACCAAATTAAGTTTTGCTCTTAAAAATTATCTCTAGGTAAGAGCTTTCACTAAAGAATTTCTATGTCAAATGTTTTAAAAACCAGAGAAAATGTCTACAAAAAGCTGACAGATTTAAGTTTATGAGAACAGTATTTCCTGCCAGAAGGATTTCCTGTTCAGGCAACCACAACGCCAGTGTGGTGAAACATCCGCTCTGAAGCAGCAGCTCATGTCACATAGGCTACTTCTCTATTCTACTCACCCTTCCTCTCCAACAAAGGTGACATACAGCTTATTTCTCTGCAAGTCTTTTCTGGAGTAACCCATAATCTGATTAAAAGCATCTTCCAATAAGTGATCTCTTCTGATAATTAGCCTGTCCAAAAAGAGACAATTTGAAAAATGAAAATTATTTTCAAATTCTTATTCTTCTAGACTGGGCACTTTTCATTCGCCATAATTAACTAGATGAAAAACAGAGTGACTCTGTATCATTGCTATCTACAATAAAGCACACATTTGTCTTTAACTCTTGACAGCATTAATACAAGTTACACATCACAGAATTATTGGTAAATAGAGCATCACATATATGACCTATAAAAACAAACCAAGAGTCCTTTCTGAGTGCTGAAATCTATTCACCTCAGAAGGAAAATGATTATTAAACAAACAACACATGCACACTTTTATTTACTAAAGGAAGAACAACCCTATGAAGCAATATTTTAAGCCTGAAAGCACCCAGACATGGAATTCAATTACTAAGAGCCCAGAGAGATAAGACTGTGGGAACAAGGAGTGGGGGATAAAAGATCTCACTGTCTTCCAAAGCAGAGGCGCTTATAATTGTGCTTAATTTAATTTTTAAATTAAGTGAGTTTTGAGATCCCCTAAGTGACAGATACAAATGAGTGATATTTGCAGCCCCATTTAATCTACTTGTGATAATGACAAAGTCACCCTTAAGTTGATATCAATTTGCCTTTCATGCGAATACTCATCGAAAGGAGGATAACAAGGAGGTGGAACACCTGAAAGTTTGATCATCAAGACTTTCACAAGTGAAGCGTGAGACAGGTAAAAGCTCGGAGAGATACAGTGTTTTTTGGGATGCTGGCAAGTGGTGGTTGTGAGTTGAAAAGAGCAAGATCACAGGGGGATAATGCAGGGGGCAGTTAGTATGGGTGCTTATCTCAGGCACCCCAGGTTGTAGTCAAGAGAGGATCTTCTTTCCTCTGTCCTCTCTCAGGTGACTGTGGTGGTCTCTAGTGTGGTCATGAAGCAGGGTGGAGGTGGGGATGAGGGAAGCATGGGTAGGAAAGGAGTGAAACTAATTCTAGGTCAAATATGATAGTGTTTTAATTTCCTCATTTAAAGGAAAATGGATAAAGAAGGCAGAAACAATATTCATGACAAGTTCTATTGGACAAGTTAATTTCACAGAAAGAAATAAAATTGAATGTTATTCCTATACTCAGGTCAGCTCAAGAGGCAGTAATGGGTAATATAAAATACTTCGATAACCTTTTAACCATAAACAGACTATAAACCAATTATACTTTTTGGAAGAAAAATAATAATCCACTTGTCTTTTTGTCTATACATTTACATGGACTATGGTAGTCTTTTCACTGTTTATTTCAAAAGCTGAAGCTTGGTTTATAATTCCAGAATTATGTTTTTGATGGTCTTGTAATTTACACATGTATTCTGTCTAAAACAAAGGTAGTCTTCTTAAGTCACACCTTCTCAACTCCCACCTGGATCACATGGCTTTCACCATCTATAAATTCTGGGGTTTGAATCATAATGACTTACTTTAATTTCCCTGGACCTTGTCCGTATCCTTTAGTTTCTAACTTCCTGTAAAAGTTCCTTAGTTTGGCTTCAAAGTCTCGCTTGTACGGAGCTGGAGCTCGGGCATTGGCACGTTGAGTACCTACAGCAAACCGCAAAAAAGGAGGGTCTGGGTTTATGCAATGTCTCCGATGTTTGTTACATTTCCATGAAAAAATGTTACAAATATTACTGTGGGTATAAGACCATAAAGAGGCAATACTTTTAGTTCTTACACTTTCTCTTCTCCAAGTTTAAGTCTATAACAGAGTTTAACCAGGATCTTAAGAGATGAATTCTTCATGGCATTTTAGATGAGAATAATGCTCTTGTTTGAGTAGCTATGTTAGTGCTCATGTGTTAGTCAAATATGTTCCCCTTTTCAGTTCAAATTAATATGAGTCAAACAGTTACTCATGTCTGATGATAACTGTTTGGGGTGGAATATCTTTGCTTGCTACTGAGGTGATATCATGGCAATTAGACAGGAAGTTACAATATGAACGTCTGTGGCATACAAAGAAAGAAGAGGGAGTTTTCAAGCTTCACTCTTTGAGACACCTACAAAATCTCCTTTTAAATATGAACTATAACTAAAAATGGTTTCAGACACATAATACATGCATGGCTGAATAATTTTGATACATCTGGAACATGTCTACTGGTTGCAAAAGAATAAATAATGCTGTATTTGCGGCATTTTTAGTATGTCCCAAGTATTGTGATTACAGGTTTCATAAAGATGCTTTATATACCACTCAGTGACAAGTATCACTAATCATATGAAAAAATAGCACAGTTTGTTCCTCTTTCCAAAGAAAAATACAATTTTGTGTCTCCAGGTCACTAATCAACAAGACAGACACAAAGCTAATGATGAATAGGGAATCAGAGAGTCATGACAAAAACACTAAATATTTTCACTAAATTTTTTGAAATATAACTAAAAAAACAATAAAATAAAAATTTCAAAATCTTGCACATTATTAAATATTTCTTTAATGGCAGAATCAACTAAGTGATTGCTGTTCATTGCCAGTACTATATTAGAGTCACCATCAGTTGATTAAAGTGAGTGAATATCTTGGTTAGGAAGACAGAAGTAAAACACATTAAGCAAACAGAGAATAACAAAGTCCTCAAACAGTGGTAATGCAAACTATAAGATGGAGGGGACAAAACTATGTCCTGGGACTATGACCATCTATATTTTGTTTGCCATAGAATTTTTGAAAAAGGTTTGAATTAACTGTCAACATTTAAAAATCAGGAGATTCCAAGTTTAAAATGATCCAGATTTTCACTTGCACATTGTTGGAGAACTCTTTTAACAACTGGCTTGCATTTCTCTGGGACTATGGGTAGGCAGTGACTCCACTGGATAAGCATGTGCCATAGTCACTCAGTGACGCTGACAGCCTGTGCTCCCTCCAATTTTACATTTGGAATCAGCATTACAGGCAAGTAATACTAAGTGAGGAAAAGCAGAGGTTGAGGAAAAGACCTGAGGAAGAAGAATTTATTGGAACCAGTTCTTGAAAACAGATAAGGATCTATAGTTTACATTGGGGCAGGGCAATAAGTACTGGAATAAGTACTGCATGCATATTCAGAAGACACTGAGGAGATCCTGCTAAAAAAGAGTTGAGGGGTGTGTTGGGGAAGCAAGTGGGAAATGAAATCAGTTAGGAGACTGTAGCCAAATTATGAGAGGAATTTAAAAAAAACCTTGCTGAGGAGTTTGGGCATGATGCATAGTGGGCAGTCTTTATAGGTTCTTGAGCAAGAGAATAACAGACAAGTGGTGTATTATTTAAGAAATAATTTTCTGAGAGTGTTGAGCCGATTAAGGGTGGGAAGGAGGAAAGGCAAGGCGACCAGAGGGAGGCGAGTCAGTTAGGAGTAGTTGCCGCAATCAAGGCCTGAGGGGATGAGGACTAGACAGGAGTGTGGTGACTCAGAGAACACTAACAATGTGAAATAAAAATTGGAAGTAGTAGATAAGTAAGGGAGAGAACGGGAAGCTCCGACAGTAATAAATAGCTCTGAAAACAATAGCTATCATTTATTAAGTGACTAGGTGCAGCAGTTAATCACTTTACACAGGGATCTTGGAAAATACTAACAATGCACCTAGGAAGTGGACATTATTATTATTATTGCCATCATCAACACTTTGTAACTACAGAAACTGAAGTCATATGCCTGTGATGGTGGATTTGGGATTTGAGCCACATTTATCTGACACTAAAAGCAGTGTGAGCAATGGTGCTGGTGAACAGGGGCAGGCTGAAACTCCACAGACATTGAGTGGACACACTCTCCAGGCAGCTGCCTACAGAACCAGAGCTCCAGTGAGCAACCAGGGCCACATGTGGGTCACACGGACCAGTGCACGTATGACACTGTGCACTGTCTAGTTCATGAGAAGTCCTCTCAGGGATGGTTACTGTTATTATCGGAAAACACTTAAAAGGTGAAGTAAAAATAAGTAAGGAGGATACGTAGGTAGCTGTGATGGTAATACAGAGATACAGAGATAAACACGAAAGACATGAGGGAATGGGTTCACATTTTAATAACAGTATTCACTAAAACCGGTGACTGATCAACAATAAGGCCAGTCCTGTGTCTATGGGCATGGATCTTTTAACCAAAGAACTAACAGTTATGTCATAAAGGAAACAATGAATTTGTGCTGAAAAGGTTAGGGATTGGTTCTAGGCAGTGGTCTCAAAAATGCCAGAGTTCAGGTGACACCCATGATGAATTACATCATGAGATGGGATCCAGACCCAAGTGTTTGATTCAGTTTCCAGATGATCTAAAGGGCAGCCAAGGTTGAGAACCATTACCCCCTCCAGGAAGGTCAAGTACAAGCAATGAAACACCTGGGCAGCTTCCAGAGACCAACACAGAGAATGCTTCCTGTGTATCCCAAAGGCATTGTTTGCAACATGAAGGAATAGGATCTCAAGGAGCACAAGCTGCTCTCTTGGATGGTTGAGGAATGGGGCAGGGTCACATGAGTTCAATCCAGAGGCAGCAGAATAAAGTCATCAGTGCTGTAGTCTGAGAAACTACAGATTAGAAAATGTAGGCAGCTCAGGAAGCAGCCCTAAAGAATCTGTTTTCAAGTGCACAGTCATTGCTTGGGAAGAGGAAAAAGACAAAAGGCTGAATGAAAATCTTTCAGGACTTAATAATTCTTACAGAGTTACTTACAACACAAAATTAGCACATAGACTACTGTGAAATCTGAGATGTGTAGAAGGATGTGGGAAATGCTATAATGTGTTTCATCAATATCAATACAAACAGTAAGAGTGAGCTCCAACTTCATTTATACTTTAGGTAAAGAGACTCTAGAGAAACCCTGAAATACAAAAATTCTTTAATTTTTTGATTATGCAAAAAATCATCACATGTTACTTCATCATTTAAAAATTAGGCAAATTATGCCACCAGTCCTTGTCAAATTCTAAAGGCATGTCAGGTAGTACTGCCAAGAAATTCCAGAACAGGAAAGATGTTATTTCCACTTTGGAAACCAAAAGTGATCTGAAAAGGCTGAGTCAATAGACTTGTATGGCAACCATAACTGTAAGGTTCCAAGGTACAAATTCATCACAGAGAATGTAATGATCTTTATAATCTTAAAAAGGAAGTCAGATACAAAAAGGTCAAAGCAACATACAGGAAGTGATCAAATGAAGGGTTGGCTTCATAGGTTATCATCATTATGTAATTATTTGCAGGAAAAAAATTTAGTAACATTTTCGGGTTCCCCCCTATTTCTGGCTCTACCCAAAGTATTTCTATATAGTATTACACTATGTTTATATTCTCTTACAAAACATCAGAATCATATGCAAACTAAAGATTTCCAGCAGACTAAACACTCTAAGTGATTCTAAAAATTCTGGCAAACTGCTAAACCGGGGTCCCTTTGATTGAGGGTGTGCCACCTGGAACTGATTGCTTCGATAACTAACTAACCTTCCCTCTGCATCAGATGGGGACAGTTGTGTAGCCCAATCCAGCTTGACTTTTGGTCTCTGTGCTGAGGTGGCTCAAGAGCTCTTCTTCTAAAACCTCAGCCCCTCTTTTTTCTTAGACAATTGCTTATTAGTGAATGAAACTAAATCATGAAGCATTACAATAATTTCTGGAAGACTCCATCTTCTGGATCAACAAAGGCAGTTAAGAAAAAAAGACAAAGATGCTTCCAAAATAGCTGGCACAAAGCCTAAGCATTTAAGTTTTCTTATTTGCATTTGTGCATCTGTAAGAGTAAAAGGTCCTCAGGTCATTACTTTGAGTTCACTGATGCTCCTATTTTACATATCATTTTTTTTAAACTTGATAACTTAATTTCTCAGATCTTGGTAAATTAGAAGCAATATATTAATAAAAAGGAAAATTGAAAGACAGGACAATGATAGCAGCCTCTGGTAGCATTAAGGGTAAAGAACAAGGGAAGGTAACAAAACTCAGAGACAAAATTATTTGCCTTTCCTTTGGTTTCTGAAATAACAACTCCACCATTCCTACACACCCAGCGAGCATCCTTCATTTATATTATCTGATTCCTAGATCATCCTTTTGGGGTTCAGAAAAGAGAGAGAATACATTTCCTAAAAAGGGGGGGGAGAGAGAGAGAGAGGCAACAAGAAGAGGAAAAGGAGAGAAGGGAGAGGAACAAGAAAGGAGGGGGGAGGAGGGGAAGGATGCAGAATATTTGGAAGAGCCTTTGAGATAAGTAGCAGCTAAATGGCAGTCATAGGAGGGAGAGAGGAAAAAGGAGTCTCACTATGTTGGGAAGACAATTCCCTCTCATATCCCATGCTCTTAAGATAACCTTTCATAAAGTCTCATGTGTCTCTTCAGCATGCCTCTAGTCTGTTTCAGTTCTGGAACTAGTCTGGATAATTCCCCCCAAACCATCAAACTCAACACACTGTACATAGGGGAGGTGGGAGAGATAAAATATATTTGTGAGGGAGTTCCAGCAAATGGTGGGTTAAATAAATTCTCTGAATTTAAAGCCATAGATTTAGTTCCATGGAAAAGTCACATAAGTGAGACTATCTCTAGCAGAATTAGATAAACTGTTACCGCATTTAAATTTATAGAAATATGCAGCCACTACAGGTCCTTGAATAAACTTCTGGGTTCCATATTTGGCATAATAAGCCATGGAGTGTTTGGAAAGATCTTTTCTTTCTGGCATATCTAAGATCGAGATTGGCATTATAATAGTGCTAAAAAAACAAACCTTCACATACCAAATTTTTGACAAATTTTAGGTGAGCACTCTAACAGCTGCAAAAAGCAATGAGTCAAAGTTTCCAAAGCCCCTCTCTCCTCTGTACTTGAAAAGACATGGATATGTGTTTGGCATGAGGAAAAGTGTGGAAAGTTTACCAGGTTTCTAACATTCTGAATGAAGATCATTAAAATTCATTACTATTTTAATTTCCACAATATTATTCATAAAACACACAAAAAAAGTCATGAAATTCTAATCACGAGGAGGATCTGACCACTTTTAAAAATCTGCTTGAAATGTTTTCACAAAAACATGAGAAATACTAGAAGAAGGAGAGGCTATTTTCCCTTCTTAAATAAAAAGATTAACTCATATTTTATTGAGGTAACATTGGTTTACATACTTTTCAACAGAAGATTTCTACACAGGGTAAATGAGGCCACTCTAGTTCTGCCCTGGTATCATGTGGAATTAGTTATAGTAACTTCCATTGATATCAGGCAGTACAACCCAATTTTAAAATCAAATAAAGCCTACTGAAACGGAGTAGGCCAAAAATATGGAGATGATTCTTCCTGAAAATTAAAACCACCACAAACACTGCTAGCAATTTAGATATATTTGGGCTGTTACATGTCTTCGGAAAATGTTTAACTCTAAATCTGCTTTCAGAATGCATTTTATTACCCCCATGGATTACTTATGTAGATTTGTGATACTAAATGGAAAAGAAATAAAATTGAGTCATGTTCATCTGGTCCATCCCCAAGAGCACATGCCCTGTAGTGCTTGCAAGGGGCAAGATCTGGTAATCTACTTTCCTTTCAAGGCAGAGGAGTCACAAAAAAGATGTGGAAAGAAGAGCTTTGACAATAATGAGCAATAATACACAGTTTAATTTCTTTAACCATAAAGTGTCAGACAAAGGGATAAATATTTAAACTTCATCATTGGTATACACCACATGATTATACTTAAAAGTGAAATATAGAGAAATAAAACAAAGGACCGATAAAACTAAACCAAAACAAACCCTAAAAATCTGATTGTAAAACTGAGGCTACAAAAAGGGAAGGGAGAGCTATGGGGAGCCACAAGAGGGAGGGTGGGCCAAAGGACTGTGGTAGAGAATTGTGGGTGCCTTGGTAGTGGGAGTGGTATGTCAACATTCCTTTGAAGGAGTGGGAACTTATACCTCTAAATCATAAATAATGTTCTAAAGCAATCTTACCACAACAAAAAATTATACAATGGAAAGGCCCACCGCCTCCAACTAAGTTCATGAAGCTATCATGCTATGAAAGGATTCAGGAAGATCATGCAGATCAAGGAGCTACCATGAGTACATGATAGATAGGAAAGGTGTTAAAGAGAAAATCCCAAGAGTTTACATAACAAGAGTTTATTTTCCTATTTTCTACTTTATATATTTTTATTGCATCTGTATGAGAAGGTGGAAGTTAGCCGAACTTACTTGATGTCTTCATAATATGTAAATCAAACTATCATGTTGCACTTAAACTTATATAGTAATGTATGTCAATTATTTCTCTGTAAAAATGGAGAGCAAAAAAAATATCTTGTGAAAAATGTTCACATTATTTCCTTCTTCACTCTTTCCAGGTGACAACTCTTTGCAATTACTGAATGATAAAATACAGAATGGCTAAAATGAACCATAAATTCAGCCTGTTCCTAAGGTAATTTATTCATACAACAGCATAAAATACTTCTAAATATTGCTTAAAAAGTAAACTTTGTCATAGACCCTATCTAAAAGCAGTGAAAATAATTACCTAGGCAGCCAACTCTGCAAATCAGGAATAAGTGGATTAATATTAATTACTTATTAATATTAATATTAATGTTTCAAATACTGATTATACTACTCAGAATCAGATTTCCAGAAAGAAAGAAAATGGGACAAGTTAAAATTTAAAGGACACTTGCTATGGTTCAAACAAGAGATGAGGGTTCTTCTCCAAGTAACCAGGAAGATGATTACTTTTATACTCATTTTCCAGAAAGAAAATTCAAGTCCAGGGAAGGAAGTACATGGCGGCCAAGTCACAAACACTTGGCAATGTCAGCAGTGAAGTTCATCAATTTTCACCCTGCATCTTTAAGCAAATGTTAGTTTCCTTACATCCTGCATCATAAATATAGGTATGCCTAGTTTGCCCCAAGTTGATCTATGTTTGTGCTTCCTGCAGCTGCCTTCCACAGGTTACAGCTCTTCTTCCCTCATCCAACAAATCACTTTCCTTCTACACATATCTGACCTCAACCTCCCCATCCTGAAATCCCTCCTGAACTCTTATTTTGCTTTCTTTTCATTTCCATACTTGAAAAGAATATTCTACAACTCCTGGCTTCCATTTTATATCCTACGCCATTTTATAACTAGTTACATTCCAGTTTATGATCTATTACTTCATGGAATCATCTCTGGCAAAGAACCTATACAATTTCATGATTTTCAAATTAAATGGCCTCTTCTCAGACCTCATCGTTTCTGAATCCTTCATGTATTCAGTTCTGTTAACCATTTCCTTCTTGATTCCCTGAAGAGACTTTTTCCCCCCAGCTTTTATTGTTTATTTATGAGACTCTCCGGGTCAGAAGTTCTTGGACACGATGCAGTCGGCCTTGGCCAGGCACAGGATGTAGCCATCAGATTCGGATGGCGTCGCAGATGGCATAGGTCTTAAACTGCCCATTGAACCTGCCTGTCACCTTGTCGACCTCGGCCACGTTCATCTAGATGGACGCGTGGTCCTTGGCCCTGATGATGCGGTTGCTGGCCGAGCATTTCCGGGACATGTACAGGTCCACGAACTCACTGGCGTCGTTCTGCATAGTGAGGGCATGCCTGGTGCCTCCAGGTGTCTCCTGGTCAAGCCTGAAGAGACTTTCTTAATTCGCTTCCAAAATTCAGTGACTTGCTTACTTTCGTTTTCTCCTTACCGCAGTACATCCTTTCACTATTAGAGCTTCTAATGCCACCATTCTCTATTTCCTCTTTTTTTCTAGGGACTAGTCTTCCCTAAATCCTCTAAAGTATATACACCCCAGGCTTCAACTGCCACCTCTCTTCCTAGCACCAACCTCTCCTGAGTGTACTGACTAACCTACTCGGTTGTCTTTGGGCATCTCCAGTTGAATAACCCAATGAGGCCTCAGCAAAACATGTAAAATAAAAGTAATTTAGCCCTTCACCTCCAGTCTGATCTTTTAGTGAATGGTGTTATTATCAGTCTTAGTAGCTTAGGTGGTGAAGACATCAGAATCTGTCTGATTCTCCCCTACCTGGACTCTAAATCCTAGTGTCTCTACAGTATACATATTCTTTAAGTTAATTTCCTTTTCTCTTTCACTACTTGTTCAGCCCTTTATCGTGTTACTTGGGTTAGTGCAACAGTCACCCAGGTTTCCCTGACTCCACTGTTTTGTTTTCTGATATGTCTTCTATGCTGTCTCTAAACTGAGCTTTGTGAAAGAAGATATACTGTTTCTAATTTTTCAATGGCTTCACATGGACTATGAAATAACATTTTAATGATTAACCAGCCCTAAACTATCTTTTTAATCTGAGCTTTGAGAACTTGCCTTCACTCGTTATTTAATTTGTTCTAAAACACTTTTATGCTTCTATGGCTTAGCTTCTGCTACATCTTTTCGTAGAATGTCCTTCCTGGTCTACCTGGAAACTTCTGTCCATCCTCTTTCAGGGGTCTCCAAATACCTGTTATCTTCATCTTTTCCCCAACACTCCACCCCCACCTTGAAGGAAGAACTGTTCCCACATCTGTGTTCCCATACATCTCTTTATTACAGGACTAACCACAGAACTTTACAGAGTCATTTGTTGACTCACTGCCCCACCATGAATCCTTCAAAGGCACAGACTGTATTATTCATCTTTGGAGCAACAGGGTCTAATTCAGTGCTTGGATCATAGTTGGATGCTCAATAAATCTGTATTAAAAGAACAAATTAATAGACCTTTTCCTGTTTGAGGTACTCAATTAGACTGAAGCTTCATTATCATAGCAATATGTGAAAATACATATCATAAAACAAAGAACTGACAGTACCTTTTCGTGACACATATGACATTTGGATTTCTAGTAAAATAGTTTCAAATTCCGATAGTCATTAAAGTATGTATACTATATTGCCTATAAATGATATTCTGTCAACATCATGACTACCTTCCTTTAAAAAACTCATTTGTGAAGCTGAATTTCCTCTCATTCATCCATTCATCTCTTTGTATATTTATTCAGCCATTCATTCTTTCACTTACATCAAACCTCTTTCAAAGAATTTGAACTAGAAATTTTAGTTTGTTTCATCTGTCAGCATGTTCTACCTACCCATGAATCTCTAGTGTGCCTAGTAATTGTAATCAGTGACTACTTCAGGGAAAAACCCTCCAAGTCCAGGCTGGACACGGTGGCTCGTGCCTGTAGGCTTCAGCCTATAAAGTGGCCGGGGCTAGGGATCACGGTTCGAGTCCCGTAGACGGGGCCCATAGCGAGACCTAGTTCAAAAAAATAGCTGGGTGTGGTGGCCCGTGCCTGTAATCCCAGCTATCTGGGAAGCTGAGGCTGGGGATTGCTTGAGTCTATGGTACCCTGGGCAACAAGAGCCTGCAGTTCCATGGGCAAAAATAGTGAGACCTAGTTTCAAAAAAAAGGAAAAAAAGAAAAAAAAAAAAAAAAACAACCCTCCAAGTCCATTAAACTAATTTCAATTCTATAGAATTTTTTCATATGTTAGAGATTATATAACAGTGACAAGTAAATTTCATATTTGAGCAAATCATACTATTAACATTTAGCCTCTGGTTATGAGATGCCACTCTTCCTGTCAAAATGAATTCCTAGAGGAACAAGTCAGTTTTAGCATATAGGAAATGTTCCACAAAACGTATTTGTGCTAATACTGAAGTACCCAAAGTGTCCCCTTACTTTCCTTTATGAAGGAAAGAACAACTGAATTTAGGACTCACTCTTCTGAGAATTCACTATGAGCAACAGGTGGACTCACCTGGTGAGTTCTGAGGAGAGGACACGGGGGAGCCACGTGGGGACTGACAGTAGCTGGGGTGGAGTAAGGCATGTGGAGGCACATATGACATTATCTCTTCTTCAAATAAACTGAGGAAAGACGAGAAACAAATGTATACTTCAGCTGAAGAGGTGAGAAAAGGCCTTGGTCCCATGATAAGGCACTTCTACCTGACTCATTCCATCCAAAGTCCATTTCCCCTCCCAAAGGGAATACCTGTCCCCTTTCCTCCTGCAGATGATTCTTAGACAAATGATTGACTGTCATTGTTCTTGTGAAACCCATGGTTATGTGCCTGTTTTTCTATCAACTTTGGACAATGTGATTTTGCAGATTTAATATGTGTGTTTACCTTTTGGTTTGAAAACAGTAACTGAGCTTTTAGATTTGAGAATAAATTTCAAACAGGAAAGACAGTGTTCATCGCGAACCTGTAATAGGCACACGAAGTATACTCTATATCTTTAGTCTAAGAATTATTTAACAGGGTAAGAGCTTTAAGGAGCTTATATATAATTGGAGAATTAAAAGCAAATTAAGACAAAATACCTCCTAAATAGGTACAAGTGTTAAATAGTTAGCTCTCATTTTCCAAATATGAGGATTTTGATCTTAGGTTATTCAATCTGTTGTGTTTTTTCTCCTCTATATTGAGATTTCTGTTTCTAATGCTTTCCTTAAAGGACAGAAAAGAACTTTTTGAGTATCTGAATTCTTGAAATCCCAGAATTAAAGAAAATATTCTAACAAAGAAAAGTACTGTTTATTAGAGTAAACTCAAATATATAAATACCTGACAAAATGGAATTAAAACAACTAAGACTAAGAAGATTTGTGTCTTTCAATTAAGAGATGGAAGTAATTTTCCCTCAATACTGGCCAAATCTAGAAATCTACTACTTATGTCATTTTTAAAAAAGCTTTCCCAAGAAGTGACAACAGTTTAATCTTGTAAAGATTTAAGGAAACAATTTTATAGCACTGGTTTTTAAGTGAGGCAACCCTCCCTTTCTGCCCACAGTCTGGTAAAATTTGGCAATGTCTGAGGACATTTTTGATTGTTATAACTGGAAGAGGTGGTACTTTGGGCTTCTAGTAGGTAGAGTCCAGGATGCTGATAAACATCTTACAATGTACAGAATAGCTCCTGCAGGTATATACAGTCCAGGTACTTCTGAGACTGAAAAACCCTAGCTTAGAACAATGTAATAACAACTTGGTGATTCTTTATCTGGTCCTTCATTCACATATACGTGTCTGGTAAGTTATTGTAGAAAAAGAATTTTTAGAGATATTTTAAAAAGACATCTTTCTACTTTTATACAGTGAAAATAAAAAGATTGGGAAACAGAAAGCATTAAGTAATTGTATTTGTAACACCAGATTAAGTCTTCTTTCTCAATATCTCAATAGCCACTAGAATAATGTAAATCTTATATTAATTTCTAAAGAAAAGCTCCATGTAATATCTGATACCACAAAGGACTAGAAACTTAGAGCTAAATTAATTGAAGATTAGGAATTAGCACCTTTTCTTTAGACTTTTCCATCTGTGTGTCCCTTTGTCCCATGACATGACAGTTGTTAACATACGTATAACCAATACCCAGAAATCTTTCATATAAGGAGAAAATTTTATGTGAAATTTTAACACATAATAGATAAAAAATAATATAAAAACACTTGATGTTTATCATTCGGACTTAATTTAATTTATGTTAACAGTGTTATTTTGCTTCAGACACATGAATACTTAGAGTTGTACATATATGCTTGTGTCTATATCTGTATGTATACATTCATGTATTGGGTGTCTCCAGTCCCTTTTGTTCTCCTTTATTTTAACTTTAATAGGTATTCTTTCTCCCATAGTTTTATAATTAGCAACAACTTTAAAAAATGGTAAAAGTATAGATGAACAATATATAGTTTTGCCTTATGCATCACTAAAATAATTACATAAATGTTATATAAATATATAGAACTCTCAGCTTTTTGGTTCAACAATATGTTTCTGATGTCTATCCATGTAAATACATAAGGATCTAATCTTTAGTTTTACCTCTTATATAGTACTCCATTCTATAAATAAGTCAGTCTAATTATCCCTATCTTTCTTGGCCTATATGAACTTTCTTCCCACTCTTACACTGTTGTCAATAAAGGTACAGTGAATGTTCTGTACACTTAATGAAATGTAAAAATGGTATGCATATAAAAGCACAGGGGCTTGATCATTATGCTCATATCTTTTCAACTATTCAAGACATTACTAAATTTTACTTCAGAACAGATTGAAGAAATTATCATCCCACCAAATCCAGACAATATGAGAGTTCTTACTTCTCATTTAGTATTTCCAGGTTCTTTGATATTTTCAAATCTAAAATATTGTCAAATAGTATCTCATTACTTGAAATTGCATTTTATGATTACTAGCATTATTCCATAAGTTTCCATTATTTCACAATTCCATACTACTTATGCTTGCATTTCTACAAAATACCTTTTTATATCCTTTATTGATTTTTCCGGGTTTTTCCTTTTAAATTGATTTAAACATAATTTTTTTCTATTGTTGATAACTTTATTTTGTGTGTTGTGAATGTATTCTTTCAGTTTATATTTCTTTATGCCTTTATAAGTGGCACATTTCATTACAGGTTTTAAAATTCGAATGTAGTCAAACTTATCAGTCATTTCCTACATGAGCTCTGACAGAGGAACATTTGTCACACAAGCTGAGTTACTTAAAGAATATATAAAATAGAATAATCAATAAGAAACACATCAAGGTCATTTAAAATTCTATTCTTGCATTTTATAATAGCCATATAGGAAAATAACTTTATGTGGATTTATTTATTTGTTTTTTTATAATTTATTTATACATAAATGTCACATCATTGTAACCCCTGTGGATTTATTTTTAATTGAATCATTTCCTAGAGCTATATCATTTCTGTACTGCAGATTATTTATAATCAAGTCCATTTGTTTCTTTTCTTCAGAAGTGACTTTTCTTTTTCAAAAATGAAGAAATAATGTATGGACACAGAAAAAATGTTTTCCACCGTATAGGCAAGATGTCTATAGCTTGTGTCTATGTAAGTGATCACAACAACTTTAACTTCAAAGAAAAATGAAAGACAAACAACATAGGATATCCTAAAATATTTCAATAAACATTAACTATTTTTACTCAATGTGCACATGTAATACATTGTGTCACTATGTATAATTATTGAAGCAATAAATATATAAACTAATCCAAATGAAAGCAAAGCACAGAATTAAAGAACATCATTGGTATGCAGTATTAAAGAAACTGTTATATGCAAGTGAACTCCTACTCCAAAGGTCCACTAGAGTTCAAAGAACATGCTGATTTTCCTAAGTGGTAGCAAACATAAACCCACTCTTTATATACTGATCAGTTTCTTTGTTCTACCATATAATACATAGAAACTCATATAAATTCTGGTGTTTAGCAAAGTACAAATATTCTCAGCTATATAGTAACTTAAGGTATTTAGTACGGTACCAGACAAAGATGATTTAATTAAGGACCAGTGATTAGTAATCATGACTGCTTGTAATCATTTCAGTTTAAATAATTCCCAAAGAGCATTCTTTATTTTAAAATAAAAATAATACCTTAGATTTCTAGAAAAAAACAAAACAGCCACATGCTAATCAGAGCTTTGCATCAAAATTTAAACCTATTGTTTTATCATCAGCCAAACTATGGCAGAAACACCTATTCCATATTGATCGACTGATAAACTTTCTGACCATCTAATACTATAAGAACTAGTTCAGTAAACACAGTCAAAGGTCATTCCCTTGACTGAGACATAACTCTCCCACCAATAGGTTACTTTCAAGTTCAAGTCAAAGTAAAAGCAAAACCAAACAGATTTGAGAAGGACTGCATTCTGAAATGTATTTATCACTATGTCAGCATCCTCCCTAGATTGCTGAGTATCCTACCAGACTGCTGAGCATGGGAATATTTACTTCTTGAGGCTATCAATCTGGGTATATTATTCTCCCCATAACTGGTAATGACAGGAGAATTTTTTCTTCAAGAACTAGTGTTACATACTTACCTCAGCAACATAACAAGGTCTGCATCACTTGAAAGACGTACCAATCCTGGGGTCCCTTCAGTTCGTATAAATTGGATCTTCTCCCTATTTAAGCAAAGAAATAGCTCAACATACATATGGTGGACTTTTGGAATATAACCCAATGCTCTAGACACCACTTGAAAAAATAATCATCAAACTATTGTTTTGGTACCAATTATTGTGTGGCAGCTATTATATGATACCATAACATACATTCATGAGAGACATAATCATGGTCATGGTTCTCAACATTATCCAGTTCAAATGATGGGGGGGAAATCCTTTTAACTGCTTTCATTATTTTGAAATAAGCCCAAGTACAACTTTAGCTAGAATATCATCCAACCAATAAAATTCAGTCTGTTTTGAGTTAAAGTGTAGAAATATTAATCTACTTTTCAGAGGTAAGACCCATTTTACACAATATGTTAACATATAAATCATCTAATCTTTGGTATTACCAGATTTTCTTTTCTGTCCCTTACTTCTAGAAGCAGTATTCATTCTCTTTCTCTTGCTCTCTCCTCCTGCTCTTCCCTCTCCATCTCTATATATATAATCACGCATACATACATGTCTATGCATATACAATAGTAGTTATTGAAGTTCATATATATGCATGTACATAATATGAATAGCTGACATGTAGAAAATTCAGGTTCTCCACTTTAATTAATTCCAGTTTGAAGGCTCAAACCAAGCAGAATATTTTCCTTCAAGTGTTAAATCACTTATCTAAAGCACATGACAGAAACTAAGGCCCATTATCTGGTGAATGATTTTTTGATAAGAGATATAAAGACTAGTTTCAAAAAGCTAAACTTGAGGAAAATTATCTTGCAGAAAAAATGAATAGTAATTTAACCAAAGAAGTACTCTTACAAAGGGTCACTAACATTATGCTTTGATCTGGAAGAATCAAAGGTTATTGCCAACAAACGTGCAGTTTATCTCCATATTCTATCATCACAATGATCTAAACAGGGGAGAAGAGGAAAAATAATCTAAAGAAGATAAAATGAGAAAACAAACAGAGTGAGCATTCTCTTCTACTCTAACTGGAGCTGTAAGAACAGGCTGCGTAATGGAAAGATGATGAGCTCTGGACTGTGGCCTGGTGACCTGTACATTTCCTGTGAGTAAGGAAAAGATCATGGCTTCCTGAGTCATGAGGATGACTGGATGAGGAAGGAAAAGGTAAGCTACCAGAGGAGAAATGCCAAGTGGGAAATTTCCATCACTTTCTAGATAGTGACAAAATTAAGGCAACTGGTTTTATTCTTTAGGCAAAAATCCTGCTGAGGCAGGCTGAGACTCATTTTCTGCCAAGGTGTCTAATTTATCAAAATGACAATCTACGTGAATTATGCTCCCAGGAATAGGATACTGAAACATGCCATCCAATACCACTAAATACTATCTTAGGCTCATTTTCATTCATTCTTTCAGTAAACATTTTCTGAGTGTCCTCTGTGTGTTGTGCACGATGTCACAAACTAGGACTCCAATGAGATGTAAGACACAGCTCCTTTCACAAAAGCATTAATGGTGCAGTGGAAGAGACAAGGGAGTGGGAAACATCTAACATTATATGGAAACATTTAAATTCTTTTATTTGCTTAACTGAGTACTGTTTAGGCCTTATGCCCACTCCCATGAAGTCCTTCATAAATTCCTTCCATGTAGAAACAAAGAACCCTTGGTTTATCGACTATCACAAGAGCAGATCAAGGCTGAAAAAAAGAGAGAAGTCAGCCGATATCCTCAGAAATGACACCAATCTTTTCTCAGAAGAAAACAGGAACTGCTCCTTGATTTATCAGTATTTGCCCAACATAGACAAGTATTTCTCAAATTGGTATCTTTGTCCACTAGAAGTCAACATAATTTGGAGTTCTAGAAGAATTTTAAATTCCGTCTCTTCACTCTGATGATCAAAACTGCTTAATATTGAGGTAAGGGTATTTTTGATAATCTAGATAAGGTTTATGACTAAACTCTGCATTATGACTTTGGCTCCCATACTTGCATTTCCATGACAGCTGGCACCAAGATATCAGAGATGGACTTTCTGAGTTGGTGAGCAGGCTGTTAAATCAGCATATAGTCCCTGTCACTCACACAAATTATTTCACCAATTAAAATGATAATACTTTTCACTTACTAATACACATAATGAACATGATACAGTAAGAGTGAGCAATGTTTGTATCAATTGCCATAGGCTAAAGGATAAAAAAAGAAATTTTAAAAATAAATGATGCATTTAGCAAACTAAAGTATATGCTACGTCATGGTTTATTCTGAGAATTATAATAGCTTGCAGATAGAAAAATGGTGGGAGGATCTTCACAGGGTACAATGAAGAATATACTTTTCTTCATTATATATCTAGGGGTATGTTATTAAATTAATTGACCCATCAAAACACTAAATCAGTAGGTAAAAATAAGCTGCTGTCAAGAAGAAAAAATAATACCCAGGATGTATATGATGGATCATAAGATGCAAAATCAAGAGTCGAGTCAAAAACAGAGAAAGTACTTTCTACTGTAATTTTTCAATGATAATGGTGTTATCATTGATTTGGCTTCTGAAAAAATCTTTTCACATTAATATTATTTTAAGTATTTTTTTACTTAATTTAAATGTGTTTTAATTTACAGTTTTAAAAAACTAAGTATAAGATGTGTCCATATAACATATTTATACATATTTATTTCATTAAAATGAAAATGATAAAAATTAACATTGTCAATCTACAATATTACTTCTTTTAGAATAGAATATAACTGATTTGGCTCCTAACAAATTCCCATTAGTCCACTCAGGTCTGAATAGACATAACAAGTTTGGAAAATATTGTTAAAGAGACATATTACTGTGATTAGAAGGACATTTGAAAGTTACTCTTAAATATTATTCAAGTTTATTTTAAATATTTATAAAGTTAGAGGGACTCTGTGGCAGTCCTCCTTTCTTTATTGACTTTTCGTTAAAAAGTTCTAATCTGTTTTAGTGACTTATCATGAAGATTAATCTTATATTAAAATAACATTTCACCATTCAACCCTCTCTGCTGGGCACATTTCTGTAACCTTCTGTGAACTTTCCAAGCATTTCTTCCTCTGCACTGCCACTCAAGTGCTTGGAATCAACTATCTTGCTAACATTCTCAACAAAACAAAGTTCTATATAAAACAAAACCACAGGGCCACTCAAGTACAACCTATGTTTTAAAAAATGAGTTTCTTGGGGTGATGTGGGTAAAAGCTGTTTTCCCTTTATTTTGTGTTTCTCAAAGTATGTACTATGTATATAAATAGTGCTCAATAAAATACAGATCAGGCACAATACCAGTTAATGCCAAAATAACAGATTTAGCTCCTACCAAATTTCTCTGAATCCACTTAGTGCTTAATGAACTCTTACTATCACTTTCTGCTGTGTCAGAGTGAAAAAGAACCAGAAAGTCAACAGCAGATTATTTAATAAAACACAATCCACTGAGGGACAGGTAAAGAGACAATTTCCTAATGAGAAAACTCACAACTATTATAACAAGATGCTCAACTGCACAGTGACAACCTCAGAACAAAGTTGCTGGTTATTATTGTCTCTCAGATGTCTGCAATACTTAGACCTTTGTAACCACTTCCTCTAGTTCACAGAATCGCTCCATCAGATCAACTTTAGCAGAAGATCATTTGAGGACACTGAATGGTCTCGAGACCAGGATTCTCATAAGAAATATTCTCACTGAAACGAAGCCACATTTTAGTGAAGTTAGAGAAGGGCATGTGATCAGAAACAATCAGAAGCAGCCATGCTTCTGAACCGCAAAGATCTGGAGTGCAGGAGGTCCTGCACATGTAAGGTTCCTGTCCATAAGGTTCAGTAATACCATTGAAAATGCACACATTCTGCAAAAAAATGCCTGCACGCAATTTTAGAGCTATCTCATGACTTCTCCAGTAGCGTGAAGCCAAAGAAAGAGCACAAACAGCAATCATTCACACTGCAAACTACCGTCAAGGACAGGGCCTGATGGAAGGATCAAAATAGCAAGCAGACAGCTCAACATGCTCTGCACTTCCTAGGACATAGGTTAGATTTGGAAATATCGGCCCGCTAGGGTGACACTATTCTCATGGACACATAAAAGTGACATTTTTTAGGAACAAGTTCAAGGGAAAAACTCCTATAAATGGATATTAAATAGATTCCATGCTAAGAATTTAGAATTACCTGACTTTTGCTTATGTGCTCATCTTGAAATAAACATAGCTAAAATAACTGCTTCATAAGGCTTTAAAAGGATTAAGGGAACAAATGCAAATAAAATACTTAGCATGGAACCTATTCTATAGTAGCAGTCAATTTTTAATGATTGAGCATATTATTATATAGGTCTCACAATTACGTGTTCCTTTTTGAATAGACTATATGATCTGTTCTAAATGAAGCCATACTAGATGCCCTTTTCGATTATGTTGTTGGCAAGCTGTTTTAATGATGTTGTTTGCCTTGCTAATTCCACAACTATTTTTTGAGCACTTCTAAAATATGTAGTAGATAAGTTTCTGCAAAAAACTGAGATAATGCTGTGAGTACCAGAGAAAGAATACATATAAAGGGTTTACATTTCTCATAATTCTACAAGTAATGGAAACATTATTCTCAGTAAAGCAAAAGTCTATGTGATCAAAACTATTGAAAGGGGTTTAGTTATCACATGCAAAAGCATCTGATTATGAAGTAACTGTCCTAAGTCATTCTTAGCCTGAACCCCAAGTTCATCTACCAGAATCCATAACTAGGGATTTGTAATTTCTTATGAATTACTTATTTTACTGCCCATTTAATAACATTCACAAATTGAAACTCATATCTATATGTAGTTTTATTTTAAAACAAATAAACTCAAGCCAAACCAGTTACTGTGAAGAAACTAGGTAACCAGTTAAACAACACATAAAAGGGTTAAGTAGGGATAGTATTTTCTAAACAGTGATATAAAATGTCAAGAACTTGAAGTACCAAGTTCTAGAATTTCTAGAAAATAGTACCACAATAAAAACCAGTAGTTTCCTATATTTTGGCAGTCATTGTTTAGAAAATCAAAAAAAGAAAACAATATATTCCAGGAACAACATAAACAAAACCAAATTTTGGGAAAACCTAGATAAGAAACATTCAGATACTAAATAAACAAGAAATTTTTACTGTAGGAAATGAAATGTTTGATTATGTGATAGTAATAGCTTTCAGAAACCAGTAGGCATCAATAAACAGCATTGAGCTCTGAGGTTAGAAGGAAGTGGGAGGGAAAGAGACAAGGTATTTAAGGGATAGCGTGGGGGGAGAAAACATTAGAGTCATAGAAGAAAAAAATAGAGAATTGTAAATATTTGGATTGCACCCAAACTAAGAAATAAAGAAAAAGATCCCCATCAAAACCTCAATGCAATTTTAACAGTTGAAAATATTCAAAATTTTATCTTATTACTTAAAATAATGCTATGTGCTAGAGAAATTTAATCAAGTTTTTAAAATAAATCACTCCTGTGCTATTATTTGTCATATATAATGTCAAATATATAATATCAAATGTCATATTAAATGACATTTTAGAATACATAAAGGCATAAAAATTGTATTAAAAAAACGAGTTATATGTGTGATTCTGTATAGTGGAAATGTAGTTATTCACCTTTTGGTATAAAAACTGAGGTGCTATCATTTAGTACCAAGCATGCTGTCTATGAAATAGATCAATTTGCCAAATATTTCTCAAATACCCACTCTATGAACCAGAAGAAGTGAGGTCCTATGAGGATTAAAACATGAGAGATATAGATATGGTAGAAAAATACAAGACAGTTAAAATCACTTCAGTAATGTACATTGCATAAGTCAGACATGTAGGATATCTGATTTAGTCAAATGGGCCTTTGATAGTTCTGCAGGAATGTTTTCTGTAAAATATCCCCACAAACAACAGACAGTAACAGCTTATTCTTTGGGAGATACTGAGTATCCATCCACTTGTATTGAGGACATTTTATTAAACTGTTTTCTTGACATGTACAACATAACACAGCAAAATCAATAGTAGAACCAAAATACTTACATCATTGTCATTCTTCATGACAAAGCATTATTCAAAAACCCTGACTGAATCATCTTTCAGTCAGAAAATGTGTACTTCTTTGGAGAAGTAGACACCGAGTAAGCATATTTGTATTCAGAAGGACTCTTTCAAAGTTCTACTAGGGAGTAATGGGAAAAGCATTCAACAAGTATCTGGGTATAAAAATCTCTAAAACAATCTTACATAGTGTTGGCTAGAGAGTTCTTCTTTGGGACCTTTTTATACTAAGTTGATTGGCTGAGTTTACTTTTTTTTCTATTTTTTATAATTTTTTAAAAAATTGATTGACTTTGGATAATTGCTTTAAAGTTAATAGTTATGAGATTCTGAGCATGGAAAAAACATGAAAGCAAAACATATGTATAATACATATGTCAAAAGCCTATACAAAACTATAAATTAACATGCCCCATTCAAATAAAATGTGGGTAGCAATTACTCCTTTTGCAGAAACCATAGAACAGATGTTAGAATGTAGGTTCTTTACTATCCTGTCTAGCAATCATCATGTCTAGGTTTTTCACTATCCTGGCAACCTATCATTAAGTCTACCAGGAAGTTAGTTGCTTATGAAGACTTTGTAATTCACCTTTGGTTAGTTTCTGAAATGTTATCTCAATGACACAGTTGCCACACTGGACCTTTGATAATTCTTGTTGAACTTTGAGCCAGAAGGCAGGCAAGGAGCAGTCAGGGCTGGTTTTATCACGTACAATGAAAGACCTTAAAGAGCAAACATTCCTGTAGAAAAGATGTGAGCACAACACTAGAAAGCCTTCTGACACAGAAGCTGATCATTTAAACTTAAGAGACACTTCTTATATTTCAACTGTACCACATAGTTTCATTTACACATATATGGTCAGTCTCAGGTATAGTGGTTTTGAAAATCAGAGTAAATTTAGGAGTAAATTACTTTAAGTTGAGTCCCAGTGATACAAGAAAAAAGTGAAGGAAAGATTATATTATTTTTAATGGATTGTATGTTTACTGTTGCTTAAATAGTACCAAGTGTTTTTAAATATATTTTTTCCATTTAGTTTTCAACAGGTTTCTGCACAGCTATGAATTTCTATCCCTGTTTTACAGATGAAGAACTCTGGGTTGTATGCTTCATTCAACGCCAACTGGCAAGTAAACTGAAAAGTTGAAACTAGCTCTGTCTAATGCCAAGCCTGAACTCTTAAAATTTATATTCTACTACTTTTTAGAAGTCATTATTAATGCTGGTCTTCAAGTGAGAGCCAGATTAGGAGTTTCCAATGATCACTGCTACTTGGTGTGAATTAATTATTTCTATAAAGTGTTTGAAAATTCAATAATCATGCCTATGTAAATGGTCCATTGGAAAAAAAGATCTAAACTAGAATTCCCTTATTTAAATTTAGTGTAACAAAGATCAAAATCTGTTGTGCTGATTTCAGATATGTGAGTGAATAGTAAATAAACTAGGAGAGATGAGGAAATAGTGCTAGTTAGGTCTTAAACAGGAAAACATGTAAGACTGGCTCAAATAAATTTATATCATTTACCAAGTAGCTCAGAAATTAACCGAGGCAAAATTTTTAGTCCAATACTAAAAGCAGAAAACTCATTTTCTACAAAACTGAATGAGAAATAATTTAGAAAATTTGAATTGGGATTTGTTTATGACAGTTTGGGCAACTTTTTATTTCACAAAATTCTGTATTATTTGATGATTTCACAATGGTATTTATTATTTTAAAAAATTTTAAAAAGGTATAATTTGAGCAATATCAAAATTTCAGGGCTCTTCAAGTCAGATGAAAGGAAAAGAAGGTCAGTGTCCATGTTTGCTGATGTCCTTATGAACCCTGAGCTATATATCCATGTGTCTTCTGTGGCTCAGAATTTCTTGACTTCCAACTTATCTACTTGTTAATGACATAAAATGGGGAACTATCCAATTTATATAAAATGAATTCAAAAGCATTACACATCAAGAAAATTTAGTTAGGAAGCACACAAATACAAATCTACTTGGAGACTTAAATAATTAACACTGATACCTGGGAGATATTTACTGCTTGACCCAACAATCATAAATGGGGAAATTTTCAACTATTGATTCAGTTCTGTGAATTAATATAATTTTTTGTAATATAATAATGAGCAACACCAATATCAAAAACTTGATTGAATTTTATGCATTATTTTATATTAATGAACATATTTGTTTTGGATAAAATTTTACAATATTCTATTTCAGTTTTATTTAATGTCATACCATAAAAGCTTTATAAAATTACTATCTTTCAGTGAGTACTATTAGAATATAGTAGTCCAATGGGGAAATTACCCATTTTTATGGAGGTGTTACTGAGTCTTGGATGTTTATATTTCTGAGGAACTAAACCTCTTCTGAGGTAATAATAATAATAATAATAATAAAAGTAAAGTTGGCAGCATTTATAGTTGCCTGATGGATGAAATTGGAACAGTAATTTAAATACAGCAGCAGAAAATAAATGCCATATCCCACTGCATGAAAAACCATAGCCATTTCATTGGGGGAAAAAAAATCCACAACCAGAGTCTCAAGGAAAAGAAGCTACATATAGACACAAACTAAATAACATATTTGTTATCTTTTGGTTTAGGAGGAAGCTCAAGAAGAACATCAACTTAAGAGGCGTGCCTCTTTCAGTCTTTTAAGGGTTAACACTTATTTCCTCATTACATTATGGAGGAAATAAGAAGAGAAACTTCTTTTAAGTAACTGTGCAATGGTTGAGGGAGAATGCATGAGAGTTACAAAGGTACTAAGGGTCCTTACACAAGCTATGAATATAGAAGATCCAGTTAGTTTTGACCCATATTACTCAGTGGCCCTATTCTATTTCTATGAATATCAAAAACATTGTTGAAATATGAGATGAAAGCATTCTAACAGGTTTCTCCATCCCTGTGTTTGTGGGAATGCTCCTTACAGTGCAATTAACTACATGAAACAGAACGTTCTCTTACTTATACAAACTTCCCCATTATGTTGGCATGATAAACAAAATGCTTAACTACCAAAAACTTTGCAGAAACTGAACATGCACTGTGACACACTCTGGGTAAGAGGAACAACATTATATAATTGATTTTAAGTTCCTTACACTTGTCAGGAGTGCACAGGCTTTCTATGGTTAAACATTGTAAGTAATTCTAGAAAGTATAAATGCAAATTTATAAATAAACTTTGGAATAAGATGGAGATATTCCAAAAGCTAGGAAATAAGTTTCTTACCAAAGGATTGCCATGTGAGATTTAGGTTAAAGTAAGATTATGCTTAACTGAAGACCCTGGCAGTCACTGAAAACTAAAAATCTTGAGCAATCTATAGAGATCTTTAAAATTACAAAAAAAAAAATTTAAAATAAAAACAAAACTGGAATCTATCAAATAGAATGTATAGTTTTCCCCTCCATTAGGATCTCTTAAGGCTCTACCAAATTGTGAAAGAAAAACGATAATAATAGGTGCCCCATTCGGGTAGATTAAACCATGTGGTTTCTTCAGTGATGGAAATTTAGATATGTTAGTTGGTGTAAATAAAGTAGAAAGCAGACCAAAAGTAGAAAACCCTGAGTTTCCTCTTCCTTGTCTTTTCTATGTGTGTGGTAGGGAACTTGCAGAGAAAGAGACATTGATTGGAGCTCAGATTGAAACTTAAGGTAGAAGTCAATGCAAAACTGGGGCTGCCATCTAAACAACATATATAGTGTCATAATTCAAATTATATGTAATTTAAATCTTCAGATGCTATAGACAGTAATGACACTTTAAAGTTATGGGACATGGAGAACATCGTAAGAAAACCATTTGTTAATTTATCTTAAAATAAATATATAGAGTAAGTCCTCAGTTCTTGGAAACTATGACTTCAATATAAACAACTTTAGCAAAATCAGGTCCTCCAGTATCACTTCATTTAATGTCACTTTGTTATAACATTGATATTAATGAGAATTAAGCAATCCTGGCTTGTACTTTAAAAAATTATATCACTGAAAGATCTTCTTTGTGTGTAACACACACACACACGCATACACACATATATACACATACATACACTAAACACACACATATATATTACATTCACTATATGTAAAGTGCTGTTCTAGATATTTGAACAGCAGGGAGCAGAAATAACAATGAGTTAAAAAAAAAAAATCCCTGCTACAAAGGATTTTCTAATTTGGAAAAATCCCTACTCATAAAAGCTTATATTCTAATTGGAAAATGAGGCATAAGGACTTGAAAAGTAAATTAAAGCAAAAGTCAAACAAAATAGTGTGAAAGACAATTTGATACATTAGATAATTATCAAATTAGTGTCTAGACCGGAAGGTCTAAAACTGGTAATGCCATTAGCATTAGATGGAAAAGTTTTAAAAAGCTAAATGTTTGAGCTCTACCCTAGATCTCTATTCCAGACAAGGTGTGGGAAAAATAGGGGTATATTATTAGAGAAGGTAGAGGAGTTGGGGTGGGGGTAGATAATACCTGCTACTTGTGTTTGGTAAAGCTCCTCTAGTGATCCTGATGAAAATAGTTTGACACAACATACTAGAGCAATATTGGAGAATCGATGCTCTGGGCTATAAGAGCACCAGTTGCAGACTTTTCTGTCAGCAAATGTGGTGTGTAGATCATATGGGCTTTATGTTACATAGGAAATTCAGCAGAAAGTTCTTTTTCCCATTTCTGCTGATGCCTAGAACACCGAGGTCATCAGAGTGAGAGTTCAGTATGGGGGTAAAAGGCCTCAAATGAGGGATAGCTTGCATTAGTTTAAAGGAACACTCTTTCTTGCCAAAGGTAGAAAAGAAAAGTTTGCCAGAGAAAAGGAACAGCATGTGTTCAGGAAAATAAAACTGGACTTGAAGCATTATGTACTGAAGAGTTGTTTAAAAGAGAGGGTTCATGCAGGGGAACACTGGACTGTGGAGAAGATCACATTCCCTCTTGGGTTCCACTATGTTTTCATTATGGAAAAATGTGAATACCAAGTCTAGGACATTATAAATCTCAGCTCAACAGCTCTATGTTACTCTTGTTTAATCAGACTATATTTGAAAAAGATTAGTGTCTGATCATTTTCAGTAGTATTGACATATCTAGCATGCACTCATGACTCTGAAAAAAATGTGTTTTTCTTCATATTTCTTCTTATTTAAAGAGGGTTCTAGATTCTTCAGTCTATTTTTTTTTTTCAATTCTTATACTTAAGAGAGAAGAGCCAGGCCTACAATGACCTAATATAAGTGACATAAAGTATTTGTGCACAAGATACTCTTCCAAATACCAAAAAGAATGGATTTCCAAGACAATTATCACTGTTACTGAAGTTTTCAGGTTGGGTCTATGTGACTTGAACCAAATACCAAAATTATAGTTACCTGAGTGAGTGATTCCTGGTAAGATCAGGTTGACGCTCCTGTAGAATTTCAAAGATATTGGGTTGGCGCAGAAATGCAACAATCTTGTCATTGTAAGCTGAAAGATCAGAAAATACAATAACTTAAAATTTTGTTACTAGTTTTATACCTAAAATCCTAACTTTTAAAATGTTTTTCTATAGTTTCTCAAAGATTATTAAATATTAAAGGAAGAAATATATGATTCAGTAATTTTGCTCCTAGGCATCTACTGAAAGGGTACAAAAATTTGAAGGGATATACACATTCTTACATGAATTGCAGCACTATGTACAACAGCGAAGGTATGAGAGAAACCTAAGTGCCCAATGACAGATGAGTAGACTAGGAATATGTGGCATATTTATCTAATAGGATACTATTCAACTATAAAAAAGATGAAATATTATTTATGACAGCAAGGGTGGAAACTGGAAGAGATTACGCTAAGTGAAATAAGTGGGAAGGAGAATGAAAAGTATTACTACGATTTTACTCTTGTGTTTTGTAAAGAAAGAAAACAAAGGAGGCAAAATTAAAACAAACCAACCCTTCAATTTGACTATGGAATTGAGGTTAACAGATGAGATGGATGGGGGTATGAAGCAAAGGGGGAAAGGGTTTTGATAGAATATAGGACACAATTTATAGGTGCTTGGGTGGTAGGAGTGATAAGGTAATACACAACTGAATAGAGGTGAATATACTCTCAAATCATGTACAATTGTGTCTTAAACCAATTTTACTCAATTAAAATGAAATTGAAAATGCAAAAAATAAAATAAAATCTTCTGTTTAAAATTTCTTGTACACAATATCATAGTATGGATGCTATCCAGATATTAAATTTCAAAGTGTGCTAGCCTGTTATGTGGGTATTGATTTAGATCTATGTGTAACCTAACTCTAGACTTACTAAGCTTATTTGATGAATCATTCTTATCAAAATGCAAGATGAGATCACCAAAAGATTCTAGATACTGGTTACTCTAAAATCAACTTGCTGGGGAGGTGGGGCAAAAAAAAAATGAAACTAAGTAATTGTTAGAAATAAAACATGATTCTGATTAAATATAAGCAATTCAAACATAAATATAATGGATATCTCAGAAAGGGGAGAGAGAAAGGAATAGAGAATTTATTCAAAGAAATAATGAGAAAAACTTTCCAAAGCCAAGGAAAGAACTAAATATACAAGCTGATGAAAGTTAAAATTATACCTGGTTATCTAAATGTAACAAAACCTACACCATGATATATATCATGAAGCTGCCAAGATTTCAAGACAAGAAGCAGGTAATCTATAAAGGAAATGCCATCAGGTTGGCATCAGACTCCTTGGAGGAGACCCATGGCTGAGGGAAGAATGGAGAAACACATTCAAAATACTTACAATAAAAATTGACAGGCAAGGCTACTATATCCTGCATTGCTAGTACATACAACGTAATTCTCCTGAGGTATATAGCTGAACTCTTGCTATTTGCAAGAACATGGTTGCAACTGGGGAGATAATGCTAAGCAAATTCAGAAGGAGAAAGACAGATGTGCAGAATATAGAGAAAGAAAACAAAGGGTCACACAAAACCCAACAATAACAAACCCTTTAATCTGATGGTGGAATTAAGCTACAAGAAAGGGAATAAAGAGGGGAAAACAAATTGAAGGGGTAACACAAAGGTCTATGGTGGAGGACCTTAGGTGCCTTGGTGATGAGTATGGTATAGGGACATGAATCCTAGGATGTATGATCCCTTGCCTCTGAATTATACACAGTGTTGCAAACCAATGTTGCTTCAATAAAAAAAAAATGTAAAAAAAGAAAGTATAAAAATAAAATACAAAAGAAACTGGAAAAAAAAAGACCCAAATCAGCCATCCATATGGGTAAGGAAGCAATGTAAGAGTCACCAAATTGCAAATGAGAACCTATTCCCATATTCTAAGTGGAAATAAGTGTCATTCAGCCATATACAGATTGATAGCAAGAGCTATTAACATTAACAATGAATATTATATATAAAATAAAAAAAATATTTTAGTTAAGGCTGGTAATGTCCACAGACATTTTAAAATAGTTAAAGTTTATTAAGGGTTCTCTCAAACATTTTCTCAGGAAAACTAATTTGCTTACTTAAGATGATGTATCTTGATTATAATCTGAAATACAGATACATTTAAACTACAGAACTGAGTGTCAGAATTCTCAGATATCAGAGCTCCTAGTAAAGCTGACAATCTAGTGTTCAGAAATACGATCAAGAAACTTGTCTTCTTAAAATAACAAGTGATCAAACAAAAGAAATAATTCTTTAGACATTTAAAATTCTGCCAGTGAGTTTTTACATTCCATTCAAGTCAGAAACTAGGAAGCTTTTTAAGCAACAATTCTGCAGTACTTCAAAATCTGATGTGCAATATTTAAATAGTATCATATTAGTAATGAGATAATAGAACCCTGACCCAAAATTTCCCCTTACTCAATATTTGTCTAGTTTCTCTAAGTCATAGACATTATATGACATTTCATGGTAAAGTCTTTTAAGAAGAAAATTTTTTTAAGTAAATACAGAAAAATAGAGAGCTCCTCATATTTAAGATGGGGCAGGGAGACCCCATGACCTTCACTAGTCTGCCTGCTCTACCTGCCCTGGGAGACCAGGTTTTGAAACCAAGACAGTTCAAGCTCTTCATGTACTAACAACTCGAGTTGTTCTTTATTTTCAATTTTGGAAGCTCTTGATGACTTACATATGCCACATGACCCCTTAAGAATGTGCCGTCATTTCTTGCTTATTTTACGAAGTTACTACAGGCTCATGCACATTTAAATTGTCTTATGCTCTAGTTACGTTCTATTTATTTCTAGGTAATGTTTGTCCAAATGCTTAATTTGTAATGATTACATGACACAGTGGCCTTAAAAAAATATTTTTCCCTAACTCCAACAATCTGATAAAATAACTCTACTCAGAAAAAAGAGTGGTACTAAAAAAAAAATCACAACATCAGAATTTAAGTGTTTTGAGACATAGATCAATTCCTTAGGGCTGATGCAGCAGTTTCTTAATACAGAGAAATACAGTGGACAGACAACAGGGACATATCTACAAGGAATGTACAGTACATGTTGACAGCAAAGATAAGAATTCCTGGAAAGGAGTGACATACCTACTGGAACCATATCCTGGTACTGTGGCCTACTAACTGTATTGAATGTACTTGATGGCCTGGGAAGAACTGGTGGTCCTGCATGTCGAGAATCTTCTCCTACCTGCAAACACAAGCATCATTTAGGTTCTGCACGAAAACCTAAAAGGGCTTGACATCAGCATCCCAACACAGTTGTTCAAAATACTTGACAACGAGCATTGTTAATTTAATTTAATTGTTCATTGTTAATTTAATACTGGTACAGAGATGTCAGCTAAAAAGCTGACACAGGATTCTCAAAAGGTCTGCTTTAGTTGGGGCACCATGATCGTAATGGGGGGAAGGACTGTGACTATTTACCAAGTGTTAGAGGAATAATTTTATATGCTTACAACTATAGAGGCTGTATAAGTAGAAGTGCTATTAGGAATAATTTCTGCCTTGACAGAACACAAAACTGCAACAATCAGAGAAAAGACCTGAAAGCTACTATAAATATATATATGGCCTATATCTCCTTTTGGCAGGGTCTATATCTCCTTTTGGCTGAGATAAATCAGGGAATTCCCTGCCTCAGCAGAGGCAGGGTTAAAGAGCAGCCATCTTCATGTGGGTTTCTGAGTTAGTGTATTATCTCCTTAGAAGTAATTTTACATGCCAATTAGAGCAGCCAGTACAACAGCTCTTTCTGGTTTGAACCTCCCACATCAGGGAGTTAATCGTAGCAGGTGTGGAGGAGCTAAACAGGGTTGCCCTAACCTGAATTATTTATTGTACCTATTATAGATTTAGAAACTCATACAAACAAGTACATAAACAAATGCCCAATAATAGTCTCACCAGTATTGTCTAACACCACACTAGCTTCTGTTTTAGCATCCCCCCCCCCATATTACAATAGTCTTTTAAGACAAAAGAACAGTAGCATAAGAAAGGAAGAGAACAAAGAGCAAAATAACATGCTAGGTTTATAAATTGCTACTTTAAAAAGAGAGCTCTTACTCCCACCCATCAAACCATGAGGATATTTCATTATATTGCATCAGTTAAGAGACTGGTGAGAGTTTTACTAAAGGCCCTAAAACTGGAAATATGGTCCCCACCCTACACTGCTTGCTTATCCTTCAAGAATGCTCTCACTCATTCTTCAAAGTGTAGTTCAAACAGCCTCTCCTTGAGGAAGCCTTCCCTTCAGGCTGATGTTAAATATGAATTTCTCTGAGCAACCAGGCATTTGCTGTTTATTTCAAAAGCAGTTGCCTTAGTAACACTTTATAAAGCATTTTCCACTCATATTTTTATTAAGCCATGTGTGATGGTTAGTTTCATATATTTTCTCCTTACTAAGACCCTAGGAAGCTCAGACATTATTTATTTATATCACTCATACCAACCACCAAGTTTCTACACTGCAGGAGTCTGGTAAGTTTTACTATACTATCTGGAAGAGACACCAAAATTTCAACTACCTGGGATATTTACTAAAGGAGGATAAGAGGATAGCTGGAAAGACTTGTATGTGTAATTGGAAGTTTCTCATCTTAGTTCTTTTGTGTTATTGGCTTTGAGGAATGAAATCAGCCTCTCAGGCAGATTTAATCACTAACTACATATTTTGTTATCAGTCACAGAACCTATAATTACAGTGTACCAACGTAAACTTTCCCTCCTGTCAGTACGTACAATATGTCATCATTTCCCAGAACAGCTACAGGTCTTCTTGACACTCCATTTCTTCAAATCAGAATGTCAGACAGTGGTGGGTAAACCTTGCTACATCTGTGGAACACTGTAGGGGGACTATGCTTAGATGACTGTCAGGAAGTATAGTCCTCTCAAAGGCCTAACAATTTGGGGGCTGAATACTGTTTATGCGGCTATCTCTGCTCTACTGATCAGTTTTCCATCAATATGGAGAAAAATCTTCATCCAAATTTTAATGCGTGCTTTAGGATCTCTCTCCCATAGTTTACTCTACTAGACCCTGAAAATAATTCAAGGCCTGTGGTGGAGGGGTTGAAAGAAAATGTATCACTAGTAATCTCACACATGCACTCCTGACCAGACGAAACAGTCTGCTTCATATTGTGAAGTCAAGATAAGACAAGCAGCTAAAGTGCACAGGCCGTGTGATAAAGTTAGGCTGGGCCTTAATTTGCTGCAGATCATGCACAAGGTCTAAAAGGCAGAGGTCTGTTCTGCTTTTAAGATGAATGTTGTTAGTATCATCCACTTCACAACTAATGGTTTTATAGAACAGCAAGGTAAAGATTTATTAGCTACTCATAAAACAAATATTTTTGCACCTACCTCACCCTGCAATAGATTTATATATCATTTTATATGAGCTTCTCATGTATATTCTTCTATGTCTGTACTTACAACCAGTAAATGCACATGATGCATTAGAGCAAGTATGTAAATCATGAGGGGAAATTCCAAGAATGGAATTTAGATGAACTGAATCCAGTTATTTATTGCATTCATAATTTTTCTTAGGATAGAGGCTACAAAAATATTTGACCTATAATATGATACTGAAAATATGATACGCATATAGATGTGGGAAAGGAATACCGGAAAAGGAATTTTAATTCTATTTGGCTAAGTGAACTTTTGGAAACAATATATATCAAGCAGGGGTTATATAGTCAAAGCATAAGCCCTTAAGAAGGAGAAAAAACTTGACTTAAAACATTCCTTTTATCTATTTACTGCCAAAGTAAAATGAGATAGTTCTTTTCTTTTTTTACCCTCTTTTTTATTCTTCTTTTTTCCCCCCTTTTGATCAGGCTATTAGAGAGCCCCCATGTGGCAACCATGGGTCACAGCAAACTAGCAAAGAGCACTGTTGATCTTTTAACAATTCTTAATTCAGTCAATTTTCTCTGGGCACTAAGAGTATATAAATCAACTCTTAGCTATATACTAATTTTAAAGGTTATTGGCAACGAGTCCAAAATTCCAAAACCTTGGCCAAAGATTTTAACCTAATTCAGTAACCCTTATTTAAGAAACTCTTCTCTGGAGTCAATCTAATTTCAGCCCAGTAAAGTAACACCTATTTCTTCCTCTGAAGCTGCCTTTGTATATGCAAAAGGGTTCATCATCATCATCCTCTCTTGAACATTTTTCATATTATGAATTTCCTTTCACTATCCATTGAATAAAAAAACAAAAACAAAAACAAAACTTCCTTCATATGTTCTACTTTCCACCTTTGTAATTAAGGCTGTATGCATTCATGTATTTCCAGAGAAGTCCTGTCAACGCTCTTAACACTTTTCTGTCTCCAAATAATAATCTCTAAATCAAGCTAGAAAGCAGAACAAATGAATAGTAAAAATCCAGCAACATTCCACAAATTCCATCATTCCCTGTAGCTTATATCAACCAACAGGTCAGGCGGAAACAGACTCACCTCACCCGCACTGTGACTGCGTTGCCTCGTCAGGTGTTGCCGATGAACCAGCGCACTGGTGGGTCTACTGCTCTGAAGGGGGAGCCTGGGGTCGATGAAAGTGGTGGTACGGGAATTGTGGTCCACAAAGAATGCCTAGGAAACAACCCACTCAATCAATAGTCAATATAAGTCACACACTTATCTTAGCTGACCTGTCACTTCACACATTCTGGAAAAGACCCACTTTTGAGTAATGATCTCAACACCCTTTTCTCACAATTTTAACTCTTTGGAGGAATTTCACTTTACTTCCCGGAGGAAAGGCAAGACCAGATAGAGTAAGCCATGCTTAAACTGAATCCAGAATGAAGAGAGAACAGGAAGGAACATTATTCCTTTTTTTGGTTTTGTTTTGTTTTGTTTTTTAGAGTTTAAAATATATGCTAAGAGATGGTCTTCAAAGATATCTTCTTAGAAAAAAGGTAAATGAACAGGCATTTGGGCTTCTTTTAACTGAGGCTCATTAGGTTCTTACTGTTATTCATGGCTGTTAGAAAGTTCTTCTGATAACTGGAAACTTCTTCGCTTTTCCTTCATCTAAGCAAACAGCCATTAACTCCTTCCCATTTTTCCCACAGCAGTGTGTCCTCTATTCATCCCAGTCCAGCAGGATTACCATCCCATTGCTTCCCATTCTCTTGTACATACAAGTACTTATAATGTCTCCATTGTCCCACATTTCTACAACTTTTATCCATTTATCACTATTACAGTATTCTTTCTAAACACTGTCCAAAACAAAGCCTCTTCTGAATATCTATCGAAAAAACATCCCAACTCTTGGATCAGTTTTCCAAAATTCTTTAACTCTCTTACATGCCTTTCCAATTTAGTCACCTATTACACACCTACACCAAATTCTATCATATACTATGACTTTGGGCAATACACTTAAGTCCTCTGACCTACAAATTTCTTATAAAAGTATGTCTCCCTCATTCACAGTATTTCCTCCTCCTACTGTGACAGATGGGTAGAAACCATGTTTATCATGTTGCTACAGAATACCTGGTATAATGAAACCACAAATGAGTATAAATCATTTTCCTCAGTGTTATGGTGAGGGCTGCATCTAAGGCAGAAAAACAGTTTTCTGTTTTTGTTTTCTTTAATTCTAAAATGCTGCACAAATGATTTATCATGATTATTAGGAGCCAAATGGTATAAACTTTCAAAGTAAAACTCACTCAAGATAATAATGAAGCCCATTATTTCAAGGACAATTAGAAAATGTTAAGTTTTCCACAATCAGATAAAGTTAATTAGGTCATCAAAGATAAAAGGGACTATTAGGGGAGCCAGGGGATTCATTACCTATAAATCAAGTGTCAGGGCACATGATAAATGTCAAATAGCCTAAGCAAAAAAAATCTAGTTTCTCAAACTGGTGGAACCCAGTTAAGAAAATATGTTAACTAGGTAATATTAGTTAACATCTAAGTTTCCTTCTGCCATTAGACTCTAGGGCTACATCTGTGGTACTACATCCTCCCCATGATTGTATATTTGGCCCAATGGGTGTATGCATGTGTGAGTATGCACAGCTGGGCCTAGGAGGAAGGGGATAAAAGGGCAGACTCACCCTGAAGAAAGGGGAGTATGGGAATACAAAGGAAAATTAGAATTCAAAGGAGAAACTCAAGCAGCTATTTCTTTGCTGCCTGTTTACCCCTGTTCATTTTTAAAAACTCTATGAAGATAATTCCAGGAGCTCCTATAACCAATGATGAATCTATCTACCTAGATTGGGATGGTTGCAAAATAGGATATTTATGTCTTAAATCATCTCCCCACTATGGAACAAGATGTTTCTCTATATACATAACCAGGAAATGAAGCAAAATAATTTGTAGATAGCTCCCAAATTGATTTCCAGGTACAGATTGGATTAAATGAATGTCTATAAGAGCTGGTGGTGTGTCTCAAAACCCTGTGTAATGCTCCCTTTCCCTATTAACCTACCACATGAAACATCTTTCTTCTAAGATTTTGTAAAAAAAAGTGTACCTATGATAAACATTACATAGGTTTGTATTAATAGGCCCTGGTCCTAATATATCAGTTTCTACTTGATTTGTGTTTCTAATATACTTGTACATTAAACGTGGCACTATCCAAAATGTATTTAAATAGTAATTAAATTATTCTTAGATGTATACATTTTAAAAGAACAGATATTAAGATCAGCTCCACATCTTTATATACATTAACAGACTTTTATTATGGAAACAATAACATAAGTCACATTGTTAAAAGGAAAAATACTAAGAACACTGAAACAGAATTGCCTATTATCTCTAGCTAATCTCTAAGGAACATTTTAAAAGGATGGGTGGCCATTCAGTGGTAACTGTGATGCACTAGTGATTATAAGAACAAATGGGTACACACAACTAGGTTTGTTATGATTTACATCTCATAATGTAGTTTGATGTTAAGAAGCTTGTCCAAAGTCCATTCAATAAAGAGTTACACTATAAATGCTTCCAGAGTGGGGACTATTTCTTTCTTTTTTTGGTGGGGGGGCACACTATTTCTTTCTCAACCTGTTTTTTCACAATTGTTTTTTAGGGCTACATCTGGGAGAAAAGTTGTTTAGTAAATAAGAAATTTTCCAAAATGCTAATATGTAGACTACTAAATGAAATATATAAGCACAGACATACTTAAAGATCTGGTAAAAAATGAGCAGATGGGGTGTGTGTGTGTGTGTGTGTGTGTGTGTGTGTGTTGGGTGAAAAGGATGGCGCAATAAAGAAAACTATAAATAGAACAAAAGTCTTAAACACCTCTTTGTAAATATGAATAAACCACCAGTTTAAAGCTTAACAAATGGGAGGCAACTAGCATTAGTGCTTGGAGCCAGAAAGGGACAAGCCTGGTCCTGAACTCTAGCTCCTTCACTCACTAGCAATATACAACCTTGCACAAACTAATTAACTTTTTCAAACCACAATTTCATCTCTGTTAAATGGGAATAAGCACATATACCTCAAATATTAGTAAACATTAAGTTTTTGAAGATAGTGCCTATGACTCCTCAAATGTGAGTTACTAATATTATTAACAGTTCTAACTTTTAAGGCATTTTTCTAAGGAACACAGTGTTTCCTGCACTAGTCCACACAATAGGCTCAAAAAATGATGAAGCAGTTAAATTCCACTTCCCAGATTCCTTATTCCAAGACTAAGTTCTGATCAATAGAATGTAAATAGTGTTGCATGTCACTTTTGGAAAATCTCACAAAGCCAAACCCTCCTCTGTCCATCATCCTCTCTGCTCCCTGAAATGGAGAGGTAATTAACTGCGGGAGTTCCAGAAACTAAATCAACCATGAGATAACTAACGTCTGAGGAAAAACTAAAAGAAGCCTGGGCTTTCAAAACTTGAGGAACCATTTTATTTATTTTTCTTTTTTAAAAAAATTATCTATATATAAATTTCACATCATTGTAATCCCAGGGATTCACCCCCCCCTTCCCACCATCCCCTCCCCCTTTCCCCTCTGCCCAAAGTTGTATGCTTCAGTTTGGTGCTTAGCTTTATTTTGACTTTTTCTCATGGCTTTTGTTTATTTTTTCCACTATATCCCATATATTAGTGAAACCATTTGACTTCTGTCTTTTTCTTTTTGACTTGTTTCTGTTAATATGATTTCTTCTAAGTACATTCATGTTATCATAAAATCATCAAATTGGTCATTTTTAACTGATGAGTAATATTCCATTGTGTATATATACCACATTTTTTTCATCCAGTCATCTGTTTTGGGACATTTAGGTTGCTTCCAAGTTCTTGCATGAGGAACCATTTTAAAAGCCACAGACTGCCTTCCTCTGAACTTCTTTGTGAGAGAGAATAGAATTCTGTTTGTTAAATCTTTTTTTTTTTTTTTTTGTGACTAGGTCTCGCTATTTTTGCCTGTAGAACCACAGGCTCATGTTGCCCAGGGTACCACAGACTCAAGCAATCCCCAGTCTCAGCTTACCAGGTAGTTGGGATTACACACATACACCACTATGCCCAGCTATATATTTTTGGAACTAGTTCTCGGTACATGCCCCCAGTGGAACTCTAACTGTGAACCCTGGCCCTGGCTGCAACTTCCTAGGCTGCTGCTTACAGTCATGCACCACCATGCCTGGCTTTGTTTGTTAAATCTTAAGCCATCACTATGCAGCCAAAACAAATCCTAGTGGATATAATGATGACTCCAAAGCCCAGTGCAGTATTCCATTATCCCCTCCTTTATAAGTTTTCTCTTTTTCTTTTTCTATTCTGTTTTCTGCCTCCAACCTTTTCCTTTGTACAGCCTCTTCACTCCATTCACCTCACACTTCACATAGTACTTGATTGAAGAAAAGTACTTACTGAATTAGGTTGACACCAATTGACAGCACCTGGCTTCACCTTGCTACAATGCTGAAAAAATCTGCTAAGGATATCAAGACAGAAAACGTGAACAATTTGCACTGCTTAACCTGTGGGAAGAATGGCTGTGGGTGGGAAATAGGTGTTATTTGACTCTCATAAAAATGTTCAGCTTCAGAGTCAAATGGAATGTGTAGATTGTGCTTTTTAAGTCTGCCAAGTAATTGGGTAGGAAGGTCTCAGTTAAAACCTCTATCACTAGAGCATTACCAGAACAACAACAAAAAAGACAATTCACAGCATACATTTTGCTCTACTCCACCCATTGTGTGACCTTAGACATGTTTTCTCGGTGCTTTGCTTTATTCATGTAAAAGGAACTACATTCAGCAAGATACAGATGAATTCTAAAAACTGTATCCTATGGAAAGACTATGTTTTTAGTGGAGGAAAAAGCATTGAGAAGTTACTGTGCATATTTTAGGCTTGCAACCACAATTTTCGATGCACAAATGAATTATGTCAGAAAAGTGGATCACTTTCCCACAGGATATCCTAAGTAGTTCAAGTCAGTAATGAAGTTGACCTCGTACTTATAAAAAACTGGGTCACTTTCTATGTCATCATTCTCAAATAGCCTGCCTTTATTTATGAAAGCACCAGACTTGTATGGGTAAAAACTCTCCAGATAAACAGTATGTTGAGAATGCAGGATATATGGGGGAAAAGGGCAAGTCTATTAAAAAAAGGGAGTCTTTTTCAAATTAGCCACAGACAAAGCAAATTTTGAACAACACAGGTTCCCTGCTGTTAAATTTCATTAAGGAATTTCACTCAAACTTCATGGTGCTGGACCAACTAAGACTAACAACAAAAAACTGAAAGGAATGCAAATACACAAACTCAATCTCATTTTAAAAACTTCTATCCTTTCACTGCTTCAGGGCATGGTGAGAGTCAGGAAATGGGCTGGTTGGAGCCAAGTGGTATTTCAGCAAGGCCAAACAAAATACACTCCTTTCCTTACACAATTCTTTCTTTTTTTAAGCTTCTATTATTTTAAGGAAAGAAAAAGTCATCAGTATTTGTGAAGAAATACCAACCTTAGCCTCAACAAATCTAAGTTACAGAAGTTTGAAATTATTTTCAGTTAAAAACTTGCCAAACCAGAAGTACATATCAAAAGCCCATGTAAACAAAACAAAGCACTTGTAACTAGCTACAGAAAGATGTATCAGATCTTCTATCTTTAAAAGAGCTATGGAAAGAATGCAAGAACAAATTTTGTGATAATGTATGTGAGAAGCAAAGCCTATTTATTCTGCTCAAATTTCTTGTTTCTTCAATTCTTAGAAATTCTAAACAAGTTAATTGTAACCTATTTTAATTTTCATAGATTGTGTTTACTCACTATTCTCTGCCACCCAAACTGTGTCTTCTAAGCTTCTATTCCCCTTCCTGGTATTTCCCCAATTATAATTATACATATAATTAAATACATTATATTATTATATTATACAGATTATATAATTATAATAAACATGCTATTATTTTCTCTAGATTGTATACCAGAAAGAACTTTTACGAATAGTAGACATGAAAAGGACTAAATAATACAGTTTATTATAACTGAAAAAACAGTCATGTTAACATTTTATACCACCTGGTTCATTTGCAGGAGTGAGCAGTCCCTAATATTTTACGCTATCGGTGTCAGTCACAAGAAGTGAAGAAAATCATTTTCTTAAAAAGAGAAAGAGAGAGAAACATAAGAATTTGCTAGGCAGAAACACAGGAATATATAGTATGGGTAAAAATTGTGGAAATGCTTGATTAGTGATGTAGATTAAGTACAATAGCCCCAATAATTTAGATAAAAACATCAACTAATCAAGGGATAATTTATGTGTTGGGAACAGTGATTTAGGTGTCAGAAATATAAGAGGGGAATCAGAGATCTCCTGGGGATGACTTATACTAGCTTGTGAACTTTAAGGACTTCTGCAAGCAGCCTAAGAGTGGTTATGGTGAGAGAATTTACACCACAGATAAATGGCAAATGCTATAAATCAGCCCTTATCCTTGTATTCCTTGGAAATACTCCCTAGTTGTTAAATATTTACTGAACATCATTGTAGAAGATTGGAAGTGAAATTATCCCAATAGCACATTTTGAGTAGAGCAGAAGTGCCATGAAATGTTAAAACAGTATTTTATTTTTTAAAGATCCAATGCAGGTCATGAGGTCAACTGTTCAAAAATAAAAGTCAAAGGTCATCTCCAAATCTAGGCAATTCCTTCAAGAGTCCATGAGTCTGATATTTTACTAACACAACTAACCTCTGCACTATTTTTCATTCAGTCAGGAACGCTGCACCTGAAAAGTTCTTTACTTATGGTTTCTACGTGTATTTTTGCGGATTATTTTTTGACCTCTCACATTTATCCCCTTCAAAACCAGCAAGAGATCTTCTAAAAGCTATATGCTGTTTTTAAACATGGAGTTTACATCCATCTCTACCTGGTTTGCTATGAAACTTGAGGTGATGAAACCAGGTAATCACCATGAAGAGGAATTAGTGGTTTGAAAGCAGTTAAAGAGATGTGCCATAAAATAACAATTGTGATGGTCAAATTGACTTTCTTTTCAGACTTCCAAATGTTAACTTGCATTTTACTCATTGAAATGAGCCTGATCCAGTAAATTATGGCACTGAGCTTTCTGTGGGACTGAAAGTAGAGTCTATGCCCTCACGAAGTAAATGCCACATAGGGTTTGGGAGTCTGGTGAAAAGAGAGTTGAGTAGGCTCAGGCTGTGTTAACTTTGCTGCACAAATATTTGTACTCATGTAAAATCTATAATCATAACCCTAACTGCAACTTGGTATGATCGCCAAGTTAACTATTTGGGCTATCATAAAGCTGGCATGTAAAAATGGATGAAAATTTAGCTGGAGGATGGCATTTTATTTTTATTGGAAAAATTTAAGAAACTATGGGAAATGATATCTCACTAAAAAGAACGCAAAGATGATCATCTTTTTTTTTAAACATGAAGTTTACAAAATATCACTTATAAAATTCAGAATTTGTTAGTATTTAAGTTTAGGCTTAAGTAGAATGATCTGGAAAGTCACTCATATTTAATACTGTTAGAAAGTACAAAACAAAGATGCAGGAACAAAACCTGTTTTGTATTTAATGTACAGAAGGGAAGTCAAAAACCACTATTTTTTCTAAAAATTAAACAAATTGATAACCTCATCACACAGACATAAGAAAGAACAAAACTTCACAGTATTTTTCTAATAATATATGTCACTCAAGGAAGAGGAAGAAGGAAAGGAGGAGAGAAAATATAGGGAAATAAAATAGAAAAAGAGAGAGGGAGAAGGGAGAGAGAGAGAGAGAGTGACTCCTAGGTTATGTAACATTTGCTTTTCCTTATTAAAGACCATATTTGTCTTCCAGATATCTTATCCCCATGAGCACATATTAATGATCAAACTCAGCCAAGGACCAGAAGCATTTTAAACAAGTCACATTTTAGCACTACTGATGCATATTACACGCATAAATATAAAATATTTATATCAATACTGTAACCCAGTTCCCAAATTACTCTTGATTTTCACACTTCTGAGAGTGTTCCAAGTTTAAGAATTATTACAATAACAAGCAAGCAGAAATTTTCTTTTTATCCTGACCTACTTTCTTTGCTTATATGTTTCCTTTCAAAATGAGGTATCTAACTGTGTCCTGCAAATCAGGTGAAAAATCCTAGGCCTTAGATCCAGCAAATACACACAGATGTTGATCAGTCTCATAAGGATAATCCTGCATAAAATTAAACTTGGCTTAATTGCCAGTCTCAACATTACAGCATGAGAATAATTAAGGAAATCAAGTAATGTAACAAAATACTGATTAAAACACACTGTGGAATTCTGAAAAGACCTTTCCAAACGCAATACAATACAGAAAGAAAAGCATTTCATATTTGATGTCAAATCCCATTCAGAAGCATATCATCTAACCTTCATAACTGAAAGTTCAGAAATCTATACAGCCCAGGAGCTAAAAAGGAGATCTTGTCCTTCCTCTAATCCAACCTATTAATTTTTAAAACAATTTATTGACATATAATCTACATGTCTTAAAACTCACCATGTAAAACCTATTGTTTACTGCTTTTTAGTATATGCACTTTTTTTAATAATCTAATTTTAGAACATTTTCTCTCCTCCAAAGAACATTTAAAACATGCTCTGTCCCTCCATACCAGTTAGTAATCAATGCCTGTCCCACCTTTAACCCAATGAAACCAGCAATCAATTTCCTACTTACATACATTTATCTATTTTGGAGATTTCATATCAATGGAATTATATAATATGTGGTATTTTTTTGTATAGTTTCTTTCAGTTAGCCCGGAAAGTGCTCATCCATGTTGTACCAGTACTTTACTCCTTTGAACCAGCATATCATATTCCATGTGGCCCTACTCATTATTCAGTGGAGATCAATATTTGGTGAAGTGGAGGTCAGGAACACTAATCCTACTGTATGTGCCTTAAAGTCATTTCATAATTCCCATTAGAGTAAGGACTTGGCCATTAACAACAGTTCTTTATAATTTTCACAAAATTATAAATTGATAAAATTCCTTATAGTTTTATATAGAGCCTTACTTCAATCTAACCATTCAAATCAAGATTTTGGTGAGTTTTGTAGCAATAACCAAGTAAGCAGCACACCTGGATCAAAGCAACCCATTTCATTTTGTAGGTATTTGGATAGTGCACATTTCTAAACTATAAGTCAAATGAGAACTCAATTGCTGAATAAACGGTGATAACTATAATCCTAATTATTTTTATTTACAGTCCCACTGATCTCTCAGCGAAGGCTACCCATGGCTCTAGGAGCTGGACAGGACAGGACACTAAGTCAAACAGAAGTAAAAACAGGGTCACAGAGATCAGACCAGAAGTGATGGGTCCAGGAGTTCTGACCTCATTGCTACATAATCATTGCAAATCTGTTTCTCTTGAGCATATACCTAGGTGTGGAATTTTTGAAGCAGTGACAACTCTTTGTATAACATTTTTTTGGGAACTGTTGAACTACTTCTAAAGTGGTTGTGCCATTTGTTTGTTTGTCTATTTATATTCCCACCAGCAGCATATGAGAGTAGTAATTACTCCACATTGCAAAAGTGTACTATTTCCCAGATTTTTGTAATGTTTTGTTGCCCATCAAGTGAATTTGAAGTGGTGTTTCACTGTGGTTTTGATTTGTATTTTCCTAATAATTAATGATAGTCAATGAGAAAGAAGAGTTTTTCAACAAACAGTGCTGGAACAACTGGATAACCGCATGTCAAAACAGAAGTTGGACATCCCAAATCACACTATGCCGAAGAGTTAGCTCAGAATGGACCCCTGCTCTACTTGTAAAAGCTAAACTCTAAACTCCTAGAAAACACTGGAGTAAAATCTTTGTGACCTTAAGAGAGGCAATGATTTCTTAGCTATGACACCAAAGTCACAATGAACAAAAGTACAAACTGCTTCAACTTAAAATTTAAAAATTTTAAATTTTGTTGACATTGTTGTAAACAATGTCATTAGATACAGAAATGATAGTCTGCAAAACAGAATATCTGAAATTGTGTATCTGATGGGGGACTTGCATTCAGAATGTAAAAAATAACCCTTACAATTCAATAATACAAAGATAAATAACTAAAGAAAAATACACAAATGATTTGAATGCACATTTTCCCAAAGATAAGCAAATGGTCAATATGCACATGGAAAGATAATCAGCTATTACCTGTCCATTTGTAAAGAAAAGCAAACAATGACCCAGTAAATTTAAATGACATACAAGTTAATCAGATGGTTAGTGGCCAGTGAAGTGTAGACTAACCTGTTACATCTATCAAGAGTTAGTTGTCTTTCATTCTTAACCTCTATGAACTTTGATTTCTTCTTTAGTAAAAGCTATCTTAAGGGATTATTATGGAAAGTGAATGAGCTAATATAACAACCCTAACACAGAGTCTGATATAGAAGAAACTGTCCCCATACATGAACTCCATTCCTTCCCATCATGCTGTGTACCCCAATGTTAGAACTCAACGGCATTTAATGTCATATATGTGTTTCTGGTGGTGTGTCCTTGGCTAAAATAGGCATATCTAGTCCAAACCAATAGGTATGATTCAGCCTTGAAAGATACTAGTAATCTCAGCCTAGACTTCTTCCTTGGATGATGAAGTATTTCTCATTTCCTAAGACAATGCCTCCTAGAAGAGGGCAATTATAAGAGCCATACTCCTAGAATTTGAGCCCTGCATTCCTCATTTACTTGCTAATAGACACACGAACATCTCTAAATTTTAGAAAAATGTGGGTGATGATAATAATGATATTACTCACCTCAAAATCCCATGAGGTGTAAAATTTAAAATCTGTGGAAAAATATCTCATTTAGTGCCTGACACATGGCATGAATTTAGTAAATGCAAATATCATCATCATCATAATCTTATCTATTAGCAAGACTGTCATTGTATTCTTACTCACTAATGGTTCATTTTAAAAGACTATTTTATGTATCTTCTTTCATATATGTCAAGGGCATTTTCATCCTTGCATCTCAAGAAGTGCGTACCATACTATACCTGGAACCTGTGAGACCCTACCCAATTTAAAGCCCTGGGCTTAAGTAATTAGAGAAAGAGTTTCTTCCAAAACTGAATACATCTAAGGCATAATACAAGCATAATCACTACCTTGTCCAAACATGCAATACAGAAAATCCAAGACAACAAATGCATGAGAGGTGAAATGGGGCAGCCAGGAGTTATTTCTGGTGAGAGATTAGAAGGAGAGAGTGGGAGTGGGGAGAGATCCTGACAGCTTCTTTTGTCCAAAGCAGAGATTACTGAATAACTAAATAACCAGGAAGCTTCAGGTGACAAGTTTTATTCATCAGACTTTCTTTGAGAACTTTTCATGTGAAATGACTGGTGTCATAGAAGTAGTAATTAAAAATAAATAAAGTAACTATCAAGAAGGGACTCACCTGCTTGGGAAGATAAAGCTTGTTAACAACTATACCATGAGGAACAGCTGGGGATATATGACCCGAAACAATACAAGCAAAATTATGTGGGGATTCAAGAAGGGACTGGATTACTAACATCTGGAGCGCTAAGACTACCCATGTGAAATACTGCACTTAGATGCTGTATCGAAAAGCCTCTGTCTTCTGGCCTGTGGCAGAAGATCCTACCAAAGGCTCCATGTTCCTTTTTCACTCCTTTTTACTTTTACTGCCTTCATTATAACTGCTAAGTGATAACCATTTCTCCTACTCACTGACAAGAGGCAGAGTCAGAGGGCAGATTCTGGAGTTGGACTGCTTGGATTCAAATGCAATTTTATCACCTCCTAATTGTGAGGTCTTGGTAAATTCATGCAACCATACTGTACCTCAGCTTTCTCTTCTATAAAATGTGGGTAGAAAAGCAGCTGTTTGTAAGACCACTGTGAGAGTGAAAGGAACTACTCTGAAGTGCTTACAATGTCTGGCATACAGTCAATGCTTCATTTTACACAATGCTACATAAAGTGTTAGCTTTTACCATTGTCCTCACAGTGGTGTGGACACAGGCATTCAGAAGTACACTGAATAACAAAATAAATAACTAGGTGAAAGAAAGATGTTGCACTTCAGAAGAAATGGTAGAGCCAAATTTCATAATCCTGAAGAGCTAAATTTGAGAACATTCCTCTCAAGAATATTTCCTTCATGTAGATGAGGGTCGGAACATCCTGTTCCATATGTCAATCCTACAAATCAGTAATCGCTATGGGAAAATAAGTTTATAGTATTTATAGCTTTTGATGAGAAAAAGTTTAATTTTATTCTCCTTTAAATGTTTGGAAGCAAAGAAACTCATTTTAAAGGGGGAGGGAGCTAAAATTTCAGGCTGAAAGAAAACCTATTCAATGCTTGAAGTATGACTTCAGAAGTGCAGTCAAGAGTAAAGTCTCCAAATACGAAACAGCACAAGTCTCTCCCAAAAGTCTCTTTAACTTCCTTTAGTTCCCTGGATGTCAGTCATTGTAAAGGAAGGACATGGGGGTATCACAGGTAGATATAGATAGGAGTCCAACTTAGCTGAAAATCATAGTATGCACAAAGGAGAGAGCTGAGGCTAAAGTGATAAGCTTTCAGGCCTGTCTAATCCATTTAGTCTGCAACGGATTAGGTCCTTCTAAATCTTTCATGCTGAACAGCATTCTAATGCAGAGACACCAGGAGATTATGAGGTCAGCTATGGATCAGCCCACAAGCAGGGTTCTTTATAATGCCTACAATTTTCGGTCCACATTTTAGTACTCCAAGAGTCCAAACCTATATGCAACAAGACATTTGAGAAGGCTGTCTCACCATATAGCTGAGATAATGTTTACCATTACTTAACTATTAATGATTTTAGAACAACTAAGCAACAGAAGTTTTTCTTAAAAAGCACTGTTACTCTTCTTAAATGGTCTCCTCAAGGTAATTTCAACATCTTGCTTGGTCCAGGGGTTATTAACTAGAAACTCTCTCCTGAATTGTGTTGGCAAATTATACTTGGCAGGAAGGACCATAAATTCCCAGTTTCTTTCAAGGATACAGGACTTAGCAGGCTAAGCCTCTACATAGGGCATAGACGTTCACAGCATGATCTCAACTTGATTTCCTTGATTCGCCTGTGAGTACAGATCCTTATGATACCAGGTGAAAGTCTGTCAGAGGTGAGCACAGAACTGAATTTTCTTTTTCTTATTATTTTTTAAATTTTTTCAGAGACTAGGTATCGCTATGTTGCCTTGGGTAGTCTCCAACCTGCAGACTCAAGTGATCCCTAGTCTCAGCCTCCCATGTAGGTGGGATTACAGGAGCGCGTCACCTTGCCTGGCTAGAACTGAATTCTTGGCACACTGCTTCTATTTTTTCACTCAGACATAATACTATCAGAATTTTCCAACCTCCGTACTTGGAAAAGATTATGCCCGTCCATTCAGTAGAGTGCTTACAAGCATCAGATTTCCAGACCAAACCTGGTTGGTAATATGATGTCCCCTCTTGGAAGAAGTGGGCACAAGGTGTGAAGGTATCCCTGCTTCCAGCTCCTGAGTGTCATATCTCACCCACCTGATTATGTATGATAGAAAGCCATTTACTTGTTTATGGGACATAATCAGAAATAGATTCTTTCATCTCTTCTAAACAGCATACTGGCCAGTTCTTATCTTTTCTGGACTGGAAATTATAGGTTTATTAAAAAGATGTGCAGAAATCCAGTCACTAGTTTCCATTAGAGTCTGAGAGCTTCCATACATTAAAATTCATGTACTTGATAACATCTATTTTGACTGTAACATCTGTTTAACCTCTCAGATAAGACTGCTGGAAGCTGAGTTCAAGATGAACAAGAAGCTACTGTGATGTAACTGCTAGAGGGTACTGGGGTTGAATGACATTTATAGAATATGTAAGGCATTCCCATTCGGATTAAAGTTCTTCCCCTGATGTGGTTTTATTCTTCACCCCTTTTAGATGTCTGATCCCACACAGTCTTATCTATGTCCTCTCCCTTGGCTGCCCTGCATAAAAGAAACCTCCTAGAATGCAACCTCTGCTTTCTTTTAAAAATATACCATTAATCAGCACTTGGCATGCAATGCATTTGTTATCTCTTACGATGGGAATGGCACATTTATAAAGCAGTGGGCACTCCACAAATATTTGTTGAATGAATGAACCAAGCAAGGTTAAATACTTGAAATATTAGGTCATTTTAATTCTCCCCACCCTTCAAGTCATGCATCTCAAGTCTTTGTACAGACAGGGAAACTGAGTTTGTTACTCAGCACTTGAAGAGCATAATGTCACAGGGAGGTAGAAGCACGGATGCTTGTACCAGGCTACCTGGGCTGCAGTGCAGCCCAGTCAATGCCCATTCCTGTGACACTGACTGGGTAAGTGCCTGAGCCATTCTGGACCTTGGACTCCTCATCTGTAAATGGCAGTAATTACTATAATAGTTCTGCCTTCTGGAGTTGTGGTGGGGAGCTTAAAAATATAAAGATCGTGAACACTTCATGGCCTACAGTACGTGCTGAATAAGTAAAGTAAATAAAACTGTAGCTATGGAAATCACTAACTTTCACATTCCACTTTCTTACTCATATAACAACCTCTGGTTATGTGGTTCATCTGTCTACTAAGATGTACAGATGTGGTTACACTGACCTAAGAACCATGGTTTCTTATTTCTCATCATATATTAGTCAATCTATGAGTCTTGCTTAATAAAACAAAATCATGGTTCTGCATCAACAGGAGTAAGGCCCAAACCAAGAGAGTGTCAAAAAGATGTGCTTTCTCCAAACAATGGAAGAGAAATTAATTTTTGATCAATTATCTGTAATATAATCTGCTTTCACAGAAACATTTCTGCTAAGCAGCAGCAGTAATGAGAGATTATAGGCAGAAGAGTAACCAGGCAAAAGTGAGTGTTTTGTCAAACAAGTGCCCTCACATCCGTCCACTATACATATTAATCCAGAACAGTAGAGTGACTAATGCTGTCACAAATGACCAGTGTGTCCAGGTTGCCTGGAATGAGGAGATGGCATGTTTCACCTCACAAGGCTTTTCTGCCCAAAGGCAGAGACAAGTGTCACAACCACCAGGAGCCACAGTCATTCAGTAGTTCCCCTCCCCTCATCCACTCCCTCACTTTACCTTGCCTTGATGATCATGTTTCATTTCCCAGCCCCTCGGCAGCTCCAGTTGTTTGTTTGCAAACATGTTGAGGAATCCCACAAGGTCCCGGTTATGCTGGTAGCGTTCAAAGTGGTGGGTGTCCCTCCGGACTTTGGTGATCATGTGCTTCAGACACGTGTTGTTTGTAAACATGCGGTAGGCACTCTGGAGAAAAGGATGGAGAGCTGAAGTGAACGTGGTGTCATGTGCAAACAGGATGTTTATATTAGGCACAGCTATAGGTAGTCTTCTGATGGGGAGATTGGCCCTGAAGTAACTCCAAACCAACAGCTGACAGAACAAACCATCGTTCTCAACATAAAACAAACAATAGAATGTAAGGTAATTTTTACTGATGATGTCTAGTTTCCTAAAAACAGGAATGATATCAAATCTTATTCTATAAGGCATATTGAGTCCTGAAGTTGATTTCTATCAAAACACAAACCATGCTGGAAACAAACAGAGCAACCCCCAGTGATCCCCAATATGGTTACTTTTTTCTCCAACACTGGAAGAGATCATTGGTTTTGAAGGTAAGTGCCAGCAGAAGCAGCTGGTATAAATTTAGGTTTCAAATGTATAGGAAAATGCTTGGTCATGTATTTGAAGTATGCAGTGAGTTGAGTTGTTCTCACTAAAAGTCACACCGAACTGAAACCACACTATATTGAGGATTTTCATCCCACATCTTTTTAAAGTTCTAAGACCAGTGACTGGGATGGCAGGCAAAACTGTACACCCCATTATTTTTTCCTATTCTCTATTTTTCTGGTGTATATATAGTTGAATTTATATGATTAAAATGTTTAATAAAATTGTACTACACTACCACACAAAAAAGTTATTGTTTAGTCCAAAGTTCTACTTTTCATCTCTGTGATACTTACAGATTCTAAAAATTAATGAGAATCTGTGGGCTGTCTACATATTTGGAGTTATTTTCTTGAATCAGCAGAAGGTAAACGATACTTATGAGATTAATCAGGCAAAGAATTAATAGAATTACTTCTGTCTTTCCTGGGTCCCACAGGTGATCATATAGAAGTCAAAGCATCTATTGCCAATGTGAGTCCTACTAGAACTTTCTTTCCTCTGGCACAATTAGTGCAGTAACTGACAATGTTTGATATTGTGCCTCCCCAGTCTAGGTTCCTGAATCCCTGAGTGACTACAGGGATCAGGGAATACTTGCTACCCAATTGGGATAAAAAACAAGTCTTTGCTAGCTTGTCATGAGATTTAGTGGCCACCATTATTGACATGTAACCTAAACTACATAAAGTAGTTTTCCTAAACTACATAAAGTAGTTATACAGAAGGATTTACTATTGTTATATAATTGTTGCTTTGCATTAAAAACTTATTCCTAGCAAAATGAAAAGATGGAAGGCAGAGTGGAAGAAAGGAAGGAAGACCATACGGAATCATCCTTAAATACTAGTGTACTGAGTCCTCAGTGCACCCAAGTATAAAATATTTTGAAGCTATATTTCAGTCTGACAGTCTAAATGAAAGGAGATTTTGAGAGCTGTGAGAAGTTGTGAGGTTCAGAGCACGGAGTACTGCCAAAGAAGGCAGGCCTATGCAGAGATTCTTGGCAATTAGGGAGCACAAGAGAATAAGAAAGTGATAGCATGAAAGCAGAGAGGGAGACTAATAAAAGAAGTTGGGAGTTGTGAGACAAACACTTAAATACCAGTTTAGTCTGTGGCTGACCCTGCCTTGGAGTTTTAGGTTCAGTCAGCAAGACATCTGTTTCCTGCATTTGGTGCTACGTTACTGACATATTTTCCCATTGCAAATTTAGAGGCCCGGTGGTGATGATTGTAATAAGCTTGCAGATCTTACTCCTTAATAAGTCTTTTCTGGGGCAAATTATTTTGGGGTAATTTTGCCAGATATATTATTACATATACTGTTGTTCTAAACAGGTGTATCTCTTGGTCCTCTTCATTTCTCTTTCTTTCCATTAAAATAAGTAAATAGGCCACATACAGATTCTTTATCTGGAGCACTAGAAATGTTCCTCGCTCCAAAGTAAAAGCTTCACTAGGATAAGATGCAGTGGTAATTAGGTAGAAAAACCGATCTCAGCCTCAGGCTTGAAGTAATTCCCTGGGGTTGAACAACTCTTTAAGCACAGGACTCTTAAGGTTGGTCCTATTAATTATATCCTTTCATCTTCCTCCTCTCCACTCAGTATGATATATAATATAGTGCCAAGTTGACTGATCTTTGCAAAAAGCATCTACCAAACTAAATTAAGTGTAAGAAAGATTTCTCTCATTAGTAACTAGTAAACAACCTTCAGAAACATAGTTTTTCAAGTCTGAATAATATCCACATAACTATTAAAGTCTATATGAAACCCTAGGGAACTAGTAAGATCCCTATGGGCTGAAACATTTTTATAGAGACTATCTTATATTAAAGAGACTATCTTACTATAATAAGACTATCTTACATTATCTTAAACACAGGTATATGTGTGTTTATTCTATTTCTGAATATTTCTGAATAAAATAAAAATATATTTTATACATGTTTACTGAAGATACATACTAATTTATATTCAGAACACATATTTATACTACAGTTCATAAAGAACTAAAATGAAGATTCTAGTCACAGCTCTGATGTTCATGAGCAGAATCAAAGAAAGTCATTTAATCTCTGGCTGAATTTGCTCAATATAAAATGGAATAAATAATAATGCTCCACTTTCTTGATAAGTGGGGAAGAACCAAATCCAATCGGACAAAGGATGCAAAAGTCCTTTGAAGAGGTAAACATCACTATAAAAATACAGAGAAATAAGTAACAGAATATATAAGGGATTATACCAAACTATATTATAACAGATGAATAATAGCAGTAAAATTGTTTTCTACTTTCAAGATCTTTGAAGATTGTGAGCTAGTCCCAGTTTCTATTATAATATAAAAAAAAAATCTCACAACCTGTCATTAATTACGTGCTAAATCCTGTATAACCCCAGAACTACAGATGAGCACTTCTTGATCACTCAAAAGGATGGAGAAGGATTATTGTAGGTGTGTGGGAGGAAGAGGTTCTCTAGAGCTAGAAAGCAGAGATTGGAAAGGAAAAGGCCATGGAGGCACTGAAAAATACTACACATACTGGGAGAACTAGCAAAGCTAGCCGGGCATGGTGACTCGTGCCTATAAGCTCCAGCCTATGAAGCGGCTAGGGCTAGGGATTGCGGTTCGAGTCCTACTCGGGACAACACAGCGAGACTTAGTCCCAAGAAATAGCTGGACGTGGTGGCACATGCTTGTAATCCCAGCTACCTGGGAAGCTGAGGCTGGGGACTGTTTGAGTCGGTGGTACCCCGGGCAACGGGAGCCTGCAGTTCCATGGGCAAAGATAGCAAGACA
>PVHY01003551.1:90287-106454 GCA_004024945.1 Uropsilus gracilis | reverse complement strand
GGCTTATTTCTGCCAATATGAGTCTTTCTAGTTCCATCCAGGTTGCTGCGAATGACATGTGTTTGTCCTCCTTGATGGATGCGTAGTATTCCATCGTGTATATGTACCACATTTTTTTTAGCCAATCATCCGTTTGGGGGCATTTGGTTTGTTTCCAATTCTTTGCAACTGTAAACAGGGCTGCAATGAACATGCGTGTTGGTACCTCAGTCTCAGACATCCACCTTGATTTAGTACTTAGCACAGTCTTGGCTTGTTACTGTCATTCACTCAAAGATAGATGATGAATGAGTCTGTGGATGACTGGTTCAGTGGATGGTTTTCTAGGAACACAATTCCAAATTAAAATTTAAGGTTGAGGTAATAGGAAAAAAGATTATGCCTTAAAAAATGTACCAAGAAACATAGAGGAGACATAGAGATATAGAATGGAATGGAATGAAATGGAAATCACTAACCTGAACTAGGAGGATCTACATAAATAAACTTTAATGAACACAGGGTAAAGCGAAGGTAAGAGCCCAGTTTGTTAGAAGATAAAAGTCCTTCAGGGCTAGAGAGGAACATTCTTGTTGATATAGAGGTGGGAGTGGGAAGGGGCATGGATGTGGATTATATTGCTTAGGAGAGGAGGGTAAATTGATGGGTCAGTAATGAGAAAGCACTTGCTCAGAGCTCCTTGCTGCTAGTAAGAGAACACCGGAAGGATGTAATAAGAGGCATTTCAGGCAATCTTCTTTATGCATAGGGTGTCTGGAACAACTCTGCCTTCCCTTTTTATTCTCCATCATTATAATTATTAACATCTTCTCACTCTCTGCTATTAACTCATTTCGTGCTTCTAACAACTCAATATGGAGAGTCTTATCCTCACTTTACAGTTCAGGGAACTGAGTCACAGAAAGAATAATTTATTTAAAGTTATACAACAAATAAGTGGCGCACAGGTAAACTTTGAGCTCAGATCGTCTGGTATGAGAACTAATTCTCTTATCCAGGGTTATACTACACAATAGTCCCTGAGTGACCAATTATAATTTCATTATCCAAAATAAACACCTACGACTTCTTCTTAGTCTCTTCTAAAAAGTATATGAGGATATACAGATTTTTGCATGTATACTATAGTTTTAAAAAGTTTTTTTCCCCTCCCCTTCTTTCCCCCAATCCTAAAAAATGTTTTTAACGTACAAATATTGTGTGTGCTCACTCTCAAAAATCCAAATGATATCGTGGAAATAGTATGAAGAAGATAAGAATAATTATGCAAATTTCCACCTTCTAGTAGTGATATAGGTAACATTTTAGTGAGTCTCCTTTCAGTCTTCTCTGAACACAGATAGATTTACCTCAGTGGGATTATACTCTGTTGTTTTGTGATATATCTTTATGCATATGTGTTATAGTGTGTGATAATTAATGGAGTTATGCTTCACATGCTCTTTCAGTTTTTGTGCTTTTATATGGTTTCCCAGAGATCTCACCAAGTTTAGATGTAGAACTCTTTGACTTGAGGTTGTATTTCCATTTCCTAGCAGAATGCTGGCACATAATGCATGCTCAGTAAATATTTGTTTAGTGAATCATGTTGATTCTATTGTCTTATGCCATAATATTTAAATATTCTTGTTTTTAATGAACATTTAGTTTGTTTCCTGTTTCCACTATTATAAATAACACCATCCCCTCATTTCAGGTAGGCTGACTGTTTTTTAAAGAGATCAGCAGGCTCTTGGAGGTTGAGGCCAAAGCTCTTTTCCCTCCACCCAGCTGAGTGTTAGCCACTTATGATTCCCATTAGAGAAAATTACCCTGAAGAAATTATTCTTTTCTCCATCAGAGGCCAGATTCAAACAAGCAATGTTTGATTTTATGCTGGCCTGTTCCTCAGAGATTCTCTTTAGTTGTTAAAAGAGCTCAGTTGAATTATATCTTTTTCTTTTTTCTGAGTTATGGCCATTTTTTTTCTAACTAAATTAGCAATAGAAAAGAAATGAAATGCCAGAAATACTGTACTCTTCAGAATCATAGTTCTTAGCCTTTCGGGAACCTCAGACCCCTTTAAATCTGTAACTACCTATGAAACCTCCCCCCTTAGACAAGCACTTGTCCATTTAGAGCATCCTAGCCCCTGAAGGTGAGGGGAGCTGATTGAGGACTTCTGATTGGCTTCCTGACTCTTTTGATGTCATTGTGTTTCAGTGACATTGCTTTGGAAACTTTGTGTTTTTTTTCTTATTCTTAATATGTTTGAGGTTGGGGTGCATTATATATATCTGTTAACAAGTGATTGCTTTTTGGTAAGTGAAAAGGAAGACTGCAAGTTTTTTTTTTCCATTAATGTGTATAAATAGTCCATAATCAGACACCTTTTGTGAATGTGGAGGTCATGTTAAATTGAAGATCCAGATGCATATCAGAAATTTGTTCAATAGGAAAGTTGTTGGATTTGGCACTCTTAGACCTTCTCCTCATATGGGACATAGAGGGATGGTAAAGTATAGTTTCTGCCCTTCAGGTGTTTGAATCTAATAGAGAGAAATGGACATGTAAATAAATCAATGGAGGAAAGAAATGCTTGTGGAATGATTTGTTTCTAAATATCAGAAACTGACTTAAGGTGAAGAAGAAAATGTTTTGACTCATGGATTTGAAAATTCTAGAGGCAGATGTTGTCTCTTTCTGGTTTACTGTCTATTGGCTTCATCCTTAGGTTGTATCTCTGCATGTAATCCACCAACCATTTACTACTGGTGACTCCAAATTTCACCACCTCAGCACTACCTAAGAAAATACCTGCTTTTTCCTCTAATTCCAGTGTAAGAGTCTTGGAGCTACATTTTATGCTCACCCCTGAATTAATCACCATTGCCAGAAAAGGGAAGATAAGATCTGGTGCTGCTAACTGACCAGATCTGGACTGTATGGGGAGAAAGGAGGAAACTCCCTGGACTGATATATGAGGAGTGGTTCTCCAGAGGAGAATGAGGTGTTGTAACCAGAAGTGAGCATGGATGTGGGCAAGTTGAAATAAAGACCCCGCCACAGTAAGTCACCAATCGTAGTGGCTCTAAGTTATGAGTGAGTAAGGGAGAAAAGGTTTTCTGGAGAAGATGGAACTTAATCAGGTCTGAAATGAATGAATGAAGCAGGGAATGAATAAATGAATAAATCAAAGACTACATTAGCTTTTTTTCCCCCACAACATGGAATTATTTTATATGAAAAATTTTAAGTATGTCTCTACTGGTTTAAATTCAGATTTCAATCTCATTTTAGTGAAATTTGAGATGCTTTTAGTTCTTTAGATGGATTTGGAGTTTTGAATCTAAATGAATTTGAGTACTTATACAAGTATGGTGATTGTCAGAGTTGTGTATTAAAATAATATTTGATGTGAAAGGCCTGTGTATTTGATATATATTCTAAGTAGGGGGAAAACATCCCGAGTTATAACTCTTTCTAACAGTAAGCATTTGCAAGGGACTATGCTTGGACTGTACTATAAATTCTTGATTAGGGTTTAGGACAGAATAACCATGGTTACAAAAATACAATAACAATTGCATGCTTATGAAGAAAACATACTGTGGAGGAAGAAAAGCATCTATATTTTAGAAGGTTCCAATTGCCTGGAACTTGACAAATAGCCTGTAGATATGTTTTGTCTTCTGCACCGCAGAGACCTCCTTCACCCTGTTCTTAACAGATGTGTCCTTGCCTCATTGCAGCCCTGGGTGGGCTACTGTCTCCTGGGCTGGAGAGGCCCCAGGGTGTAACTAATTAACTGTACTGTGGGAAGCTTGAGCAAATTTAATCATATCTCTAAGCAAAAATCTATTCCTTCTGGTAGTCAGAGGTGTACTCTTTTTTTCTTTTTAAACTGAGCAGACTGATGGTAATGGAAGTTACAGATACATTTTGAGCATTTACTGTATACCATTCTTTTGCTCAGCATTTCACATATATTATCTCATTGTTCTATGCAATAGCTGCAATTATCACCCCATTTTGAATTTCAGGAAACTGAAACTTGAGAGACCATATCCCGCTATCTTTTAATTCAGCACCAGGCTAATCTGGGTCAGGGAGAGAGGGGAACTTCAGGGCCTCTCTAGTGAATGGCATTTAAGATATAAATGTATACCTCATGTCTGGGAGAAAAGCATTTAAGGGAATTGAGTTAGGAGGAGGTTAGTTCCATTTGTTGGTATTTCAGTGTGATGACTGAGGTTTAAAGTTCTAGACAGTGATAAATACTGGATGATCTTACTTTTATATGGAGTGTAGAGATACCAAACAAAAGGTCAAGAAAAGTTAAAACTAGCAAGCTGACCATGGAACTGAAACATGCAGCAAAGGTAGGGGCAGTATATGGGAGGGATGAGTGCAAGGGAATATGATGATGGAGATATAGTGGTAGGAGAACTGTGAGAGTTACAACAATATAAGAAAAAATAATAAAAATGTAGGTTAAAATATAAATTTTTAGACAGTGGGAAAAGGTTGTGAGGTCACTTCACGGGAAAGAGAAAGTTGGAAGCAGTGAGGGACTAGCTGAATGATTACTGTTTGGCTTGTTCCCTTTCAGCCTATTGATGTCAGATGATTTTAAGAGAAGTTTGTTTAGGGATAAACTATAGTCTGTAGGCTTCCTTTTAACATGTGTGGAAAAGAAAACTTACCTGAATAAAGAATTACATTAGAAGACTCTTTTACTGGAGAAGAACTAAAAAGATATTTCTCTAAAAAGGAAATTCAAATGGCCAATGGGTATATGAAAAATGGTAAACATCACTAATAATCAGGGAAATGCAAATCAAAACCACACAGAAAGAATGGCCCACATTAAAAAAAAAACAAAAAAACAAACGGACAACACCAAGTGCTGGCATGAATCCAGAGAGAAAGGCATACTTTTACACTGCTAGTGGGAACGCAAACTGGTCCAGCCACTATGGAAAGCTGTGTGGAAGACCCTCAAACAGCTGAAAAGGGAACTGCCATTTGATCCAGCAATCCCTGGGAATCTACCCAAAGGACACCAAAACTCTAATTCAAAAAGACATCTGTACTCCAATATTTATTATAGCTTTATTACAATAGCCAGGATATGGCAGCAACTCAAATGCCCCAAAACTGATGAATGGTTGAAAAAGATGTTGTATATTTACACAGTGGAATATTACTCTGCAATTAAAACTGATAAATATGGTACATTTGTGATAACATGAATGGACCTAGAGGGAATCATATTAGCAGAAATAAGTCAGAAAGAAAAGACAGAAACCATATGGCCAAGAAAAAGTCAGAATAAACTAACAACAGAACTGGGACAAGCAGCTAGGAAAGGGGAGAGGGGAAGGAGGAGGGAGAAATCAGAGAAGGGAGGAGCAAAAGAAAGTCAAGATGATGGCTCACAGGTGATAAGATGAAGGGAGAACCCCAGAGAATGCAATCATATAATATAAATACATAGATACATATATATACACATACACATAAATATGTAAACAACAAAATGATTAATAATAAAAATAAATTTAAAAAGGCAAAAAGAAAACAAAAAACTTTTACTACTTTGGGCCTTTTATGCTCTCTTTTTTATTCTCTCCCTTTATTTTTCTTTTCCTTCCCTTCTGCCTCCTCTTTCTTTCCTCGTAACTTGATCCTAATATTTGTATTATATTGTTTTGTTTTTCTGTGTTATGTGTCAAAACCTGTATTTCTCTATATATTCGATATAAGGTTATCCAAGTAAATTTTCACTTATTCCATTTTATACCATCTTTTAATAAATTTCAGTTATTAAGGATTGATTTTTGGTTGCTTTAGATTAGTACTTCCCCCGAGTCTTTTAGTGTGGTAATGAGAATAAACTGCAGGATAGAGGAGAAACAGACTCTTAAGACTTGTAGTGGGTTAGAATGAATGGCAGGCATGCTGAAAAGGGTGTTCATTGTCACCTAGCTGGAAAAAGCTGCTACAGGCGGGTAGAAATGAGTTGCTCACATTATGTCTTACAGCATAGGACTGGATCATCTATCTTGGAGCATCCATCCAGTGGCGTGGATGGGTCACCCTGCCTGCCATGACACAGGCCTGTCTGTACTGAGAGAAACAGCCTTGTGATGGCAGTTCCCAAACTTTTGAGTAATATGATCTTATCTGAGTAAATAAAAGGATGTTTATGAGGAACGCATACAAGGTCTTCCTAGTATATAAATACTTTCTTTTCTAGAGATCATATTGAAACCTTGTGAGAGGGACTAGAGGACTTTCAACTTTTAATTTATCTGTATAATTTTAACCCATGCACACTTGTTACTGTTATTTAAAAATAGCAACTGAAAATACACATGGGTTATGAATGAATAAAAGTGAAATTTAAATAATAAGATCAGATCCTTTAAACGCCCCAATGAAGACCATTAATGTGTTTTGAAGGAATTAGGATGGCTTCTGCCCCTGAGACACAAGACATTTCCTTTCCTCTCTCTCTTTTTTCCCAGGTTTTATGAAACAATGCTTATGTATTCCATGGATGTTTAAAAGTAGGTCAGCACCACAACTGAAAAAACACCGTTTGGGGTTTTGGGTGGTGGTGGGGAGAAGTGCTAGCAGAGAATGTAAAGTTTGCTTCCTAGTCGTTTCCCACTCCTTTTTTCTTTTGCATTTTGAAGAGATTATTTTAGAATAGTTGTCTTTAGTCTTTAACCTTCTGTCTTTTCACATCATGTTTCTTGAGTCCATTGATTGTGTTATCTTTTTCTTGAGCAGTCATATTTTGTATTTGGTGTTTTGCTCTCATTTTTGCTGCTTTGCTTTCATGTGAGGGACTGTTTGGGCTATTCCCTGCTGTCTTGTTCTTTTTGTCTCTTATTTTGGTGCTTTTCTAGATGCTTTGTGATTTTTCTGGAGTATTTAGTGTCTCTGACTCAGTCAACACAACTTTTCTTGACTTCTGTAATTTCAGTATTTGAAATGGTGTAACCAAGAACACCAGGTAGGAAGGGCTCTCAATCCCCATGTTCCCCTGACTGCTTAACCTTGACTGGATGGTGCTCCCAAATTCCTTGTTAGTGTTTGAGAATTGGAGGCAAGAGTCTTTTTTGCATTCACTTTTCATGGAAATAGATTAATCTATATACAACTATTGCTTAATGTTTTATGCTAAAAAAACAGTAACTTTATAACTGATACAATGTTTACAAGGCATTTTTTTCTAAACACTAGTTTATTGAACATATTAGTAGTTATAATTGCTTTCATTGTTGATGGATGAGGAAGTAGAGCCTCCTCCAGATTTAGACCTCTGACAGCAGGGCCAGACCTGTCCTTTTCCTTCTGTCTACACACCCACTTCATGTCAGTGCTGCTGAAAGTATTTGGCAGGCTTGTCTTGCGCATTTCTTTGGAAATAGATCTTCCTCAGGTATTTAGCATCGTTTTTGTTCTTTTCTCCTGCTCTCTCAGTGCTTTTGACATTTTGCTTTTTAAGACCTTCCATTCCTTTTTTCACTTGGTGACCCTTCGCTCCTGCACTTACCTTCTGGAGTCCTGGCTTACTTTTCCTATAATTTGCAGCACGAGGCTGCCCTCACTGCAGAAGTCTTACCTCACTTGGCCATCTAATTCCTATCCTCTCAAATCTCCGGTAGCCCTTTGCACAGTTTTACAAGATCACATCTTAGGAACTGGGTAACAGTGGAGAGGAGACTGTTTTATAATGGAAATGATGGCACACTCAGTCTGGATTTGTGGTACCTTGTCCTGTGATGCCAATAAATGGCATGGCCTGGAAAATGTTGCTGACACTTTCTAAGAATGCAACTCTGTAATTGTAAAGTGAAAGGGGCTCGGTTGAGGGGAGGAGACTAGGGTGATCTTTTGGTCAGTGGGTTTTAGGATTATATTTTAAGAACTTCTGTGCTTCTGTGGTTGCTGAGGTAAAAAAGAAGACTTTCTCCCAACTTCTCCAAAAAGCTGCCTTTTTCTCATCTTTTTGATGTATTGCAGTTTCATATTCCAGTGATTGATGGATTGGTTGATTTTAATAAAGAGGTTTTTTTCTTTTAATTATTTGAAAACCACCAAATATGATGATCCTAATGTCATTCACTATTTCTTACACACCAAGAAATATTTTTAATTTAACTTGGCTTTATTCTTTACATGTTGCCTATGCGTGACATCTCCCTAACTATAGTATATAAACTTCAATTTCCCAAATACCTAAGAATTACTTAACAAGGATTATGCAGAAAAAAGGTACTGCCAGTCTTTGTACTGTGTGCCACCTGGGTAGTATTAAGAACTCGTATTGAAATTAGTTTAGTACATACATTTGTCTTAATGAATTTAACTACAAACATCCTGCAAATAACTCAGTTGTGATGTGACCTCTTGCCACATCAAGTGCTTTGTCTAATGTGCAGCTGGAAGGAGGAAAACCTCTCTTTGGAACTTACTGACAGGCAGAGTGCAATTTAAACAAAGCAAAGTACATTAGGCTGCATGGACAGCTTAGAGAGTCTGAAGAGAAATTCTCACTGTCTGGGTTTTGTCTTAATTAATGTTAGCTATATTGCCTTACTCCCAAATAAAATGCATCGCCATATTCTATTTCACTGGAAGTTCTTTTCCATGAAGTAATCTACAGATTTTTATTATAAGGTGAATTACCTTTATTCTGTATCATCCCTGTTAAGCAATTTTAGTTATCAGGAACAATGAAATTTACATTGTGTAGTTAGGGAGATGCCACACATAGTACTGTTAGACTCTTTTAAAAGTATATTTGAAAATCCTTTTGCAGTGGGACTATGAAAGCATTTAGAAAGCACCTCCTTCAAGGAAGTTGTAAAATTATAAGGAAATTGGTGAACTGATGTCATACTAGCTATCTGTGTACAACATCTACTGCTTCTGAAAGGAGAGTAAATTCCCCTGGTCTGTTTTTTTGTTCACCCTCAGAGAAGCCCAAGCGTAAGGTTTCTGTACTGCTAGGACATATGACCATGTCATTGTTGTATTTTCGTATTATGTCCATAAAGCCTTTAATATCTATACATAATAAACATATCCAACATAAATTTAACCAAGGAATACACACCCAGTAAGACTATATGTTGAAGAATGTAGGGTTCATAAGATATCTTGTTGGGAAAAGATATTTTTTTACATGCTAAAAATATAAATTGAGACTTATAAAACTAGATTGGGAAGACAGTTCTGTAGAGACATCTGGTTTCCTGTAGGTGGAATTTCAACTCCTAAAAACAAGCATACCAACTTAAATATTGTGTGAACTGGAAAGAATTTAGATTCTGAACCTGCTGGCTCAAGATTTTCATTGTTTGACAGCATTGTCATTTAGGTCCTTATTGTCTCTGTAAACCTCATCTCTTTGCTTACGTCCGCTCACTTAGCAATCTCAGCACTCAAGAGTATGTCTTTTTTCCTAAAAGCTCCAAAAAAGTTCTGGGACTGACTTATTCCTTGACCTGGACCAGATCTTATGTCCATCCCTGAAGCAATCACTGTGACTGATGGGCCAGATCTGAGTCATATGCTACTGCTGAGGTTGTTTCCACCTGACCACACAGACAAAGATGAATGAAGGAACCAGATCCTTCAAAGAAAGAAAATCAGTACTATTAGTAGTAAGAAGATTAGATTCTTACAGACAGAAGCAATAGATGTTCCTCTTAATGAGCATTTGAAAAGACTCATATACAGGCTTTCCCGGCGTTCAGAAAATACAAAGTTGACTATTTGATATGATTTGGTTGGTTATTTTGGGGGGTTCTGGGAATGCTATTACCATTTATTATAAGGAAAAGATTTTAAGCATTTTATTACTTAAAAAATAACCTCCCAAATCATATCAAATGGGTAGATAGCAGAGGAAACCTGTGAATGAGCTTCAGAGAGGGGTTACTGGTGCTGATGGGTACAGAAAATGATGTAAACAATGATGTAAATGTAACACCTTAAACCTGAGTTGCTATTTGAGTTTGTGGTTTTGTTTAATTTGTGATCACTGCCTTCTTTTTGTGGAATTACTAGGCCAACAAAGAGAATTTAAAAAATAGATATTTAACAGTTTGTTTATTGACACACAGTAATCATCTAACTTGATTTTAGTAATGAAAGAAGACCAACTAAAAATCCTGTTTTGATATCTTTGTTTCAAAAACACATCGGGGACTGGTAATACTTCTGGGTTGACTTGGTTGAAGGTCATAGGGCTACTGCAGGTCAGGTTGGCAGATTGGTGGTTTTCCCCCCTGTGTGATTCCGATCATTGGACATTTGCCTCAGTTCTTTGTGCTGAATCCTGCAATTTCCTAAGTAAGAAGTTAACCTTTGTGTACTCCTTCCACTTGGCAGAGTCCCATGCAGCTGCCTCCAGAAGTCCCCGACCATTGCCTGCTTAGGAAAGAAAGTGGAAGGTGGTAGGGAGAGGAAATAAAAACATTTCACACTTTACCTCCCCAAAGACAGATCTGTTATCCTCCCTTGACCACAAAAATTCATCAAGGAAGTTGGTGAGTCAGAGATGCACCAGGATGGATGTCATTAGCACAGTTTAGTGAGCCTCTGGTATCTTCTATTTTTTTCTTTATCACTACTGCTTTCCTTCCAGGGTAAATTCACCAGTGTAAAGAAACATAGCAGTGCCTCGCGACATAAGCATGCCCATGGCTACAGTGCTTTGTGGATCAGCCAGAGAGCCCCAGGAAGGCAGCCTGGTTCCTCTTGAACACTTCTGATTTTATTTCAACAACTGATATCTTGAAAATATTTTCCATTTTATTCGTAGGCTCCTGCAGACTTTCCATAAATGGGCACATTCAGTCATAAAAATTTTCCTTTCTGTTTAATTGGGATAGGATCAGGTTTTGTCTTCTTAGGCTTTAACCAGCTTTGAAGGGGTTTCATAGCATGCCAAGGCCTCCAGTAGCTGTCTCTTCCCTGTATGGCAGTTCCTGCCCAGATTTACTTTCCAGCTGCTTTACCTTATTTTCTCTCCAACAATGAGGAGGTATGAGATAAAATCTAAGAAATTCTTGTCTCTCTTTAGCAACTAGAATACTGTCTAGTTACTTCCTTTTATTCCTGACTAATTAATTATTCCTGACTGGCTAGGGTAAGCCAGTGACCACTCCCAAAGTTGACCTGAATTATTCATTCAGAATTGAAACACTGGTAGAGAATGAGGCGAAGAGTGTGTGGTCTGGTTTCAGACAACCTGGGGTTGAATTCATACCTTGCCACTTATTATTTTAACAGCCTCTTGCCCTAGATTCTTATCTATTAAATGGCGATTAGGATGGGCACGGTGGCACATGCCTGTAAGCGGCAACCTAGGAAGCCGCGGCGGGGACCAGGGATCGCAGTTTGAGTCCCACTCTGGTAACATAGCGAGGCCTAGTTCCAAAAAAAAAAAAAAAAAAAAAAAAAAAATAGCTGGGCATGGTGATGCGTGCCTATAATCCCAGCTACCTGGGAAGCTGAGGCTGGGGATTGCTTGAGTCCATGGTACCCCAGGCAATGTGAGCCTGCGGTTCCACAGGCAATATTAGTGAGACCTAATCTCAAAAAAAAAAAAAAAAAAGGCAATCATTTTAGCATTGACTTCAGAGAGTGCTTAATACTTTCAAGTGATAATTCATTCAGATCACCTAGGACAGTGCTTGTCTCATAGTGACCATCCCACAGATGTTATCATTATTTTGTTACAGGGGTTTTACATCAAAAGCAGAGTTTGTCCTTTTTTTGGTAAGGATTAAAATTGTGGTGAACATGCAAAGAAGCCTAAGCCACGGTGTAATGACCAACCTAGTCTCACAAGTCATCTTTATGAAATCTTTACCAGATTTCTTCTGTATTTTTAAAAAAAGGAATTAGAGCACTGAGATCAGCGTCTCCCAGTGAGGAATATATGGTAAAGGAAAGCAGAGGGGAGACTGTTTAAAACAAAAGTGACTTAAATGAAGTATGTGGACCCAGACCCTGGGATGTGGACAAACCATTTACAATAGAGACCTTTTGAGGCAACTGCAGAAATTTCAGTACGGACTGTTTATCAGTTATATTCAGGAATTGTCAGTAATTTTGTTAGATGTCATAATATGGTAATGATGAAAAAACAACATTATTTAAATAAGTTGGGGATTTGTAAGAAAGGAGTTTTCCTTTTTAATGTTTCCTACCCTCATTTCTCCCCTTAATAAAGTAAGTAAGTTACTTTGGCAGTTTCAAGTAGCTGTTTTTTCTTTCTCCTCTCCCAAGTCTACTGAATTTGGAGGCACCAACTGATATCTGGTTTTTTCTCTACTCCAGCTCAGTCTACTCCAGCTGGAGAGTCTGCTCAGATCCTTTCCTGCAGGAACTGTTTGACCAGCATAGATAAATCTCTTGAGGATTAGGAATGCCACTGGGGGGCTGCCTTATCAAAGCCTGAAGAAAACAGTCAAATGACTTGAGAAGTAATTTACAATTGTTTCCGTACACAATCTTAGGGAAAATTCATGGGCAAAGTCCCCAAATTTGTCTTTAGTCTATATCCAGGACCAGGAGGAAGGGTATTTGTGTGAGAATTAAGGGACATTTCTCCTGACTGAGCCCAGCCCCAGGAGATATTCTCTGTACTCTCTGTTGTTGGCACATGGGAGGGCAGGGAGGTGTGTGGGAGATAGGCATACTGGCATACATTTCTGCCTTCTGAAAACCTCTGACCAGCAGCTATTAACTTCAGAGTAATATTTTCTGGAGAAGAATGTCAGCTGCGTAGATCACACTGGCATTATAATGAAAGGAAAAAAGATCCAAAAAGAACACACACCAACATGTCTGTACTTACATGATACTCAACAGGAAAACTAATTGAGGATGAGAGAAATTAGAATAATGGTAAGTTACTGCCTGGGTGCATTAAGGAGACTTCAGCAGCACTGGAAATGTTCTCTACCTGGGTGGTGGTTAGATATTTATAAACTTGGCTTGAAAGGGACAGCGGAGTGTGATCTACGCAGCTGGCATTCCTCTCCAGAAAACATTACTCTGAAGTTAATAGCTGCTGGTCAGAGGTATTCAGAAGGCAGAAATGTATGCCTGTATGCCTCTCCCACACACCTCCCTACCCTCCCATGTGCCAACAACAGAGAGTACAGAGAATATCTCCTGGGACTGGGCTCAGTCAGGAGTAACGTCCCTTAATTCTCACACAAATACCCTCCTTGTCCTGGATATAGACAATCAGCCTAAAGACAAATCTGGGGACTTTGCCTGTGAATTTTCCCAAAGATTTAGTAATATTTGCGTATAGCAGTGGTTTGTTCTTATCAACGTAAAACTTTTCATTTTAGGGGCTATATAAACATTATTGTTCATTTTTTCATTGGTGAACTTTGGCTAGTTTTCAAATTTGAAATTTGTTAACAATGTCTCTAGGAATATTCTCCTACTGGTCTGGCAATGAGTACTCATTCTCTTGAGTTTATCTCTAGGAGTAGGATTTTAGGAGCATAAGACTGACATATGTTTACTTTTGTAGGTGTTTCCAAGTAAGTCTTGCAAAGTGGTTGTTCCCATTTCCATTTACACTGCCAGTGTACGAAGGTCCCAATCACTCCACACTCTACTTGCATTTGGATTTGTTGATCTTTTTAATTGTCAGTATTCTTGTATGTGTATAGTGTATCTCATTGGATGTGTATTCCCATTCCTTTGATGAATAATGACATGAAGACCATTTAGATATTTTCTTTTGTGAAATGCCTATATGAGCTTTGGGGCATTGTTTTTTTCTTTGCAATTTTTGTCCTTTCTAAAAAGTCCCATGTAAATGTCAAGAGTCATAGTGAAGGGAACAGTACATGTGGAGGCAGCACACCACCTGGTTAGTGATAAAAGGCTTAGGCATTAGTATCTGACACCATGAATTCTAGCCCAAAATTAATTACATGCTGGTTGGGTATTTAGGTAGCTTTCTCTCCCATATCCTCACTATACACACCTTGGTGTGCTGGGAAGATTAAATGAGTCAGGGGTCAGAGTTAAATGTCTTGACACATAGTAAATGGTCAATAAATATTACAAATGAAAGCCCTGCTTATGTGGTAGTGATGAGGAGGAAAGGGTGCCTCCTTCTGGAGCATGGGCATTGTAAGTGTTTATCTTCAGCCTGTTACAGCACCAGCTGGGTGGCAGAGCAACCCCATTCTCCTGCCCCAACTGTCTGATCAAGATCAAAGCATCCTGCTGTCCATTCCGGCACCAGTCCCACCTCCAGCTACCAGCCGGGGCCACCCAGGGTTGTCATCCTGATTCATGGAATGGTCCAGCTTCTTAATTTTTCATTCCAGCTCTGACTCAACCTTTTTATTTTAAAACTTTCACTTTAAGTTTGGGAAATGATGTGCATTTATTAAATAACATACTTTTTGGAGAGAGATCACTAGGGAATCCTGGCATTGATTCCAGCTCTCAGAAAACTTAGCATCTAGTCAAATATTAATAAGAAATAGCTCCCCATCATTTGAATTTTCATTACATGCCAGACACTTTTGTAAGTATGGTTATGTATTTGCATATCTAATTATTATACTATACTGTAAAGGCTTGTACTATTATCTCCATTATTAATATTGGGCAATAGTACCAAAGATGACATAATTGTGTCAGAGTCAACAGTTGAGCTTAGATCCAAACATTCTCTTACTACTCTTATGCCTTTTCTAAAACATATCTTCCTGAAGCAACTTGTGCCAATTTAACAAAGCATTACCCCAAGTACAAAATGTAGTCTTAATTGAGCTTGCACCTTCCCTAACTCCCTGCTTCTGAAAGTGGTGAGACTGTGAGCTATCTCAAGACTAGATTTCCTAAATCTGTAAAATCTGCTTTATTAGGTAGGGTGCAAGTCAATGTTGTGAATGTTCTTTAAAGAACTATATACGCCCTTGATAATCATTATTATTATGAACAGCAGCTTGCTTATTTTTCTATAGGGCAGAATTATCTTCATTCAGGTGACCTTTCTATATATTTTTGTACTTAAAAGCACTAGTTGCTTCCTCTTTTTTGCCCTCTCCTCCATTCTTCTCCCTCATACCAGTCAAAATCACACTAATGTGACATTTGTCCTTGCTTGCGGAGAAGGTACTTTCTTTGCTCATCCACAACACTCCCAATCTAATTCATCTTCCTCCCATCCCTTTCTTTTTATACATCAGATATTACCAACTAAGTGAATGTTTTTTGTTTTTGTTTTTTTTTTTTCTTTTCCTGTTGCAGTTAGGCATCTGCGTGAATTTTTTCTGTTTTCTTTTTCTGTAGCCTGTTGACATAGAAAAAGGTTCCTGGGAGACTTTCATTACATTAGCCCACTCAGAAGTCTTTTCAATCAATTTGACCTCAGGTTCTTTTTTTTTTTTTTTTTTGCTATTTTTGCATGTAAGCTCTCCTGAATTGGTTCACCTTACGTTCCTCTTGAAGGTGAAAAAAATCCCTCTGACCAAATGTTCAGCAGCTGTTCAGACATGAAGGATTGACAACCCAATCTAAATCCATTTCCTGCCTTTCACATGCACCCCCACCCCCAAGCCAAAGGTGGAAACCCAGCAAGTTACATAAGTTGTTGGAGCAGTCCAGATGGCTGGCTGCTGGCCCAGGCAAACTCAGCATTGAAGCACTTGGGAATTGCCTGAACTGGCAATAAAATGTGGACTCATTTTTAATGAGAACAATCATTTTGTTCAACTGCGTGAATCAGAAACCATAGCTAAATCAGTGCTGTGGTACCCCTAAAATTGACTGCCAGCTCTGTCCTGAGGGTGTCTATGAAGGGAGGAGTGGGCAAGACATCAGGATGGAGACTCACCATCATTCAGCCTTAATGGCACCATGGAATCAGGGAGCAAAAGAAAGGACTCTGAAAAGCAAAGGAAGCATTTCACCATTGGAATTTTCCAATTCCAGCCTTGCTGCTTCAGTTCCCGATTGCCCTGTGTTACCATTCTATTTTATCACTTTTTTTTTTTTTTTTTTTTTTTTTTTTTTTTTTTTTTTTTTTTTTTTTTTTTTTTTTTTTTTTTTTTTTTTTTTTTTTTTTTTTTTTTTTTTTTTTTTTTTTTTTTTTTTTTTTTTTTTTTTTTT
>PVHY01003551.1:64438-90187 GCA_004024945.1 Uropsilus gracilis | reverse complement strand
ATTTGATTTGTTAAACCTGCCTTATTTTAATAGATGAAAATAAGCCAGAAATTTCTGAGAGACCCTGAGAACTTCTGTTCAGGTGTCCAGAGGCTGACTGGCATGGAGGTCATCTCTTTGGATCCATCTCTCTCTGTGTATTGCCTTAATGTGACCCGGAAGCCATTGTTCAAGATGTTTGGTTATCTGTGGTGCTCCGTCCAGGTTACTTGCCTCAGATCCTCCAGAAAGTAGTCTCATTATGGGACTGCATCTTGTTGGCAGGTGGGTGTAAGGCAGGAATGGTTTACCTGTTACTCAAGTTCATCTGAAACAGACAGCATTGTGTTTGTCTTTGATATCTTAAGCCAATCCTCCCTTGCTGCTCTATGGTGAATTTATCTCAAAAATGAGTATCACTTAATTCAATCACAAAGAGTAAAATATCAAGATAATTTTTGTGTTCTCATCCCTTTTCCTATCACTGGGTATGTGTCTATTATGTGTTTATAGTGTGTTTGTATATATAAATATATATGTATATGCATACACACATATATAAACAAAAATGGTATTACTTTATACATACTATAAGTATTTTTATTTAGGCAAATTTTTCTGATATGTATCAGTTTAGCTGATAACAACTAGTTGATGTTAACAACTGAAAATTCAACAGTGGCTTCAGTGAAATACAGGAGGTATTTAGTCATGAAGATGTAATCATAGAAGGTTGGGCCAGAAAGCGTGGCTCTGTGAAGCCTTCAGGGACCTAGGTGCTTTTCATCTTTCTGCTTCTCTGCTTTAGGATGTAGGCTTCTGTCATCATCATGCAAGATGGTTACTGAACGCCCCAGTCTCATGTATGTATATCAGGCAGCAGAAGGAAGGTGATAGGAAGAGGAAGGAGTAGTGTATGTGTCAGAGAAACAAAGGTTTTGTAAAAATCCCTACAATGTGTCTGCTTGTGTCTCATTGACCTGACCTGGGTCACATTTCAGACAAAAAGGAATGTAGTATTTTTAGCTGGATGAAATTTTACTTCTTATAATTAGAGATCGTGACTAAGGAAAATAGAAGAATGAATATTGTATTAGACAACTAGCAGTGTCCAGCACACCTTATTTCTAAATTTTACTCTAAAACCAGAAGTTCTTAGGTGACTTAGAAACTTCTTTGGTGATATTAAGAATACTGTGCCTTTTTTTCCTCAGAGAAATTTGTAACTATATAACATTAACATTCAAGATCATGGGGTTTTATGTAGTCACTGAAACTCTTCTCTGGGTCACTATCCAGGAGTCTCTCCTTAGCATAAATTCTATAAGTAGAATTATTCAGTGAATATAGATCCATTTTTGAAATTTGCTCTCCATAAAGATTGCCAGTTTATACTTTGATAAGTCATACATGAAAGAACCCATTTTCTTGAGTCCACCTCTATACTGGTATCACCATTTTAAATGCAGTCTTTCCCCTTTTTTAAAAAAGAGAAAAATGTTTGTTATAATTTGAATTTCTTAGTTTCTGTTGAATTGGAATCTTCCTCATATATTACATATAATGCCAAAGAATGGCATTCTTTCACAAATTATCATTTGTTCATTTATTTTTCTACTGATGTATTTAACCTTTCTTTTACTGATTATAAGAGCTCTTTATATGTTAAGGATAATTTATATATTCATGGTTGCTGAATTCATTCCCACTCTAAGGTGAGATTTATTTTCACATCAAAACATAGCTAAAAAAAAAAAAAAAAAAGATGTGAACCTCATTCCCCAAATGATTTTTGTTATGCCAGCATCATTATTTCTCATCTGATTTGAAATGCTCCAGGGCAATTTAAAAATACAGCAGAGATGTTTTGCTTGAGCCCACTGCATGTGTGAAGTTTTGCTGCCACTGGTGAGATTATGTGAGCTGCCATGCTTTAAGAGACACCATTTTGTTCATACCTAATACATAGCTGGGAGTGAAGAAATTTGAAGTCTGCACCTTGTCTCGATCCTTACTGCTTAACCTTCTTGTGTGAGGAATTTAATACTTAATATGCTAGTAGACAGATGGCAATTTGCTCTTCTCAGATTTGAAGGGCTCTCTGAGTCAGTTCATTTTTTAATTACATAACCTCTGGATGATTGACACTTTCAAAGTTAATGTAAACTGAGTCTAAAATGCCAGTACTTTAAATGTCCTTGGTTCAGGATGTTTATTGAATGCCAACTGTGTACAAGTTCCCCTGGGGTCTGTTGGAATAATTCTTTCACTTTTCTGTTATTTCACAGTGAAAAAGATGAATGTGACATATAAACACAGTGCTTTGAAAGAGAAAAAAATGACTTTAGATGAAGGAAGTGAAAGCAGCTTTAGAGAAGACACATATATAAGTAGGATTTTTAAGGAAATACATAGGAAGAGATGGATAGAAGAGTTTTATTGGCAAGAATATGGGAATGAAGATTCTTAAACAGGAAGGCATGGGGCAGATGTAGAAAATAGCTAGTTGTTGTGTCTATCTAGGGCTTGAGGTTTGGGAGGATAAAGTGGGAAGTAAGATAGGAAATAGGGCCAGCTTGTCAGAAGCCTCACATAGAAATGTACACATTATGCTAAAAGGGATGATGTGACCATAAAAGTATTGGAGCTGCCCTGATTTCAGATCTGTGGTCTTGTGAAGTTTGTGTTGGCAAGGGGAAGACACAAGTGGAACCAGTTTTGAAGGCATTTCAGGCATATAGTGCTGTACTCCCCAGTGGGAGTCCTGGTACTGAAAAGGAAGGAATGGATATAATCCTCATTTTAAAAGCAAAACCCAGTTATTGTCATGTTATTAGACATAGATAGGAGTAAAAAAAAAAAGTGCCTTAAGATTTTTAGACTCAAGTTACTGAAAATAAAGTGATGCCATTACCCAACATAGTGAAAACTAGCTACTATTTACTGAGCATTTACTGGGCCCCAGCACTGTCACTGTAAAGGATACTGTGTTGTCCTTTCCTTTAGGTGAAATGATTTCTTTTTATAGATGAGCCATTGAGAAACAGAGAAGTATCACAAGTGGAAAGGAGAATTTCTATGTGGAAATGGGTTTCTTAGTTTTTCCCCTATTAAATGGTCTCATATTAACCAATTAAAACAAGTTCTAATTTAGTTGCTTTTTCACCAGTTTTCTTAACCCTCGCATAGTCTAGTCTCAAGAAACCCCTCACCTCTCCTGGTGATGATAGGAAGAACAGATGCTAAGTTTGAGGCTCAGGGAAACTCCCAGATGAAGATGACCAGTAGAGTTATAAATGGAGGTGTTTGCTCCTAGGAAGGCTAAAGAGAGATGGGGCTTCAGGTTTAGAAGTGGGGTGCTGTTTTCTTAGAGGAATTGAAGTCATGGAAAAACATAATATTTAAAAACAATATTTCCAAATATTGTGTTTTAAAAGAGAGTGTGATAAGTAAAAAGAACCAACGAAGGAGTATTGAAAATGTTTAAAGATAATATACAGAGCTCTCAAAGCATACTGCTGATGGGAGTGTAAATTAATAAGTCCACCATGGCCTAGTAACAGTGAGTATACACATAACCTGGAAGTCTCTGTTGGAACAATCCAGTTCTGTTATTATAGCACCAAAAGAGTTGTGGCCAGTATGTAAATGAGTGAACATGGCTGATTTCATAGTGTCTTTACTTAAAAAACACAATATAGGGTGGATTTATCCTATGGACTGTAATGTTTTCTTTACCCTAGAGAAACACACACATTTATCCAAAAGGAGACAGGTAAAAAGTTGTTCACTGAAGTATGGATTTGTAATAGCAAAACTTAGGAAATAACTATTATTAATTTTTGCAGAAAAAGAAAATCTATGACTTACTCATTTAATGGAATGTGTTACCATGGATGAAATGAATCCACTTAATTTGCAATTTTTTATTATATTTACTTCTCACAGACATAATAGTAACTGAAAAAACAAATTGCAAGATCAGATCCATATATGGGTGTAAGGCTACTGATATACATTTTAGAAACAAAAATTGTCATTGCTATTTAAACATGCAGTGAAAGTATTAAAACATGCATAGGAATGATACATATACCATCTCTAGGGTATAGAAAATAAAGAACTGATGATGTTTAATTTCTCAGAGAGATCTTAATTTGAGATACATTTGAAGTGCTCATTATCTGTTAAATCTGTACCCTGGATGACTGGTAATTTTTTTTTTTTTTTACTTCCCTCAAGCTCTAAGTATTTCATGTATGTGTGTATATACACAACTGCATTCATGCAGTAGATTATTATTCTTAATTCTGTGTTTATAAATTCACTTATTGCTAAATTTATTTGTAACCCCAAAATCAGTATTTACAGTACTTTTGTAGCCATTGGTGAGTATAGATAAAGGAAGATCTCATTGGCTGATGTTTACTTTCCCAGTTGAGGAAAAACAAGATGATTTTCTTCTTTCAGTTCTCATATTGTAAATGTGTCCTTCTCCTATTTAGTGTCATATGGTTTTGAGTTTTTGTGTTTTTTATTGGTAATTTTGCTGTTTAAATGGAGAAACGTGTTAGGTGAACTTCCAGTACTGTTACCCATGAGTTCAGTATTGATGAGACAATAGTACATATTTAACTAGGTGTGTTTAAGCAGATACATGCATAAAACAAGATTATGTATTGATCATTTGATGAATATTTGACCAGAAGCTTATAGGAACCTAACCCAGCATTTCCCCTAGAAGCCAAGAGTCAGTATTCACTAATTTGACATTCATGGTGATTTTATGAGCCACCATGAGTAATGAGAGTCAACTGTGTATATGAGACACAATATAAAAAAGAATAACTTACTTAAAAATACACTAAGGACTTGAAGAGATGCACTATTTAAAAGTTAAGAATGTTCGATGAATCAACAAACAACAAGGGGAGAGGAGTCTGAGTGAACAGTGGAGGTGTCGAGGGGGCAGGGGAAGGTATTCCAGCAACCATTTACCTACATAAGAAATTAAAAGAATGAATAAGTATTTTCTGAAAAGGTTAAGAATGTTCAATAAGTATGTGAAAAAATGCTCAGTATCAGTAATTATGAGACAAATGCAAATTAAAAATCATGAGATACTACTATAAGTACATACACACCAGAATGGTCAAAATTTAAACACTGACAACACCATACATTGATGATTATGTGGAGTAATTCAAACTCTCATACATTATTGGTGAGAGAGTAAAAAATTATCAACACTTTTGGAAAACAGCTTGGTAGTTTCTTATTTAACAACAAACAAAACTCCCCTTACAATCAAGCAATTCCACTCCTACATACTTACACAAGAAAAATGAAAATATATGTCCTCAGAAAAACAGAAACATTTGGAGCTGCTTTATTTATGACAGCCAAAGAAAGGAGTGGCCTAGTTGTCCATGAAAAGGAGAGGCAATGAACAAACCGATATATTCAAATAATAAAATACCACTCAGCAGTAGAAAGCCTAGAAGTATTGATTCATGTCACAGCATCAATGATATTTTATTCTGAGTTACATCAGGTAGCCATAGAAAGAACATGCACTATATGATGTCACTTGTATGATATTCTCAAACAGGTAAAAGTAATGGTGGAAACTGAAAAGAATGAGAGAGAATATGAGAGAGTTTGTATGTTTGATTTAGGGGTAAGATGGAAAGACCTGTGAGGACTTTCTGGGGAGATGGGAAAATTTCTGTTTTGATAAGGGATAAGCATACATGGATGTGTTAACCATCACAAGTCATGCTTGGCAGTCTTAAAAATTATGCATTTCATCATAGGTAAATCTTGCTCTTAAAAAAAATAATGAGCAAATACATGACTTCTAATAATTGCTAGGTATACTGAAGTGATTTGATGAAAAGTACTGATATCTTGAGTTTCTTTCGAAATTTGTCAAAAAATAATATGTGATAGTATCAGTTGTAGCAAAATAATAACAATTTAGAGTAGAAGTGCTGGATTTATGTGTTTACTGTCAATTTTTTCATCTTTGCTGTATGTTTGAAAATTTTCATAGTGAATTATGGGAGAAGGGAGTGAATGTGTTATTCAATCATACTGTCTTTATTACCCCCAAAAGGAAATGGAGTGAACTCTGCCTGTGATGGAGGGGTGTAACCCTAGAGGGAAGCTGGCCATACTTGCATAAGAAGAGTAAGAGAATACTAGGTAGTGAAAGAACAAATGTTCATTTTCCAAGGCCTCTGTTAGTCCCAGCCTTACCCTTGAACCCAGCAGAGGTGTGGGAAATTCTGGGAAATCATGATAAACTTTGTCCCTTTCACACTTTGGAGATGAGGAAGGGCCCAGCCTAATAACTTTCAACTTACATAGAACCAGAAAGAATTCTGGAATTACTCTTCCGTTTTGTATACCATATCATGCTCCTTGGAATTTGGAGGATAATGCAGAGATTCCTCAAGTCACAGAACAGTCTTCACTCCACCAGCTCAGAGCAGACAGCAAAGAACTGAATATTCCCAGAACTCCTTTCTACATATAGATGGGTTGGCATCAAGATTAGCACTTGCTGTAGGTAAGACCTGTGTCTGAGGAACTCAGCCTTTGCGTCATTACTCTAGAAATGCAGTGCTCTAACCTTACAATTGTCTGTAATGAAGAAAAAAGCTGCTTCAGTCTGTGTTGGATAAATTTTCCTCCTGCCTCTCAAAGGGACATTGTGGGAATGAGTGAGATCAGTGTAAATAGCATTTGTCTTAAGTCCTCTAGAAGAAGGGGCGAATGGATCTGAAAGGAGTAGATTTGTGCAGTGGCTATGACTCACCCTCTGGCTGTCCTCTTTTCTAGGCAGGGATCTGCTCAGGCAGCAGACTCTCATGAGCAGCTACTTTGGGATCATGGATACTGTACTGAGGAATTTTTCATTTGCAGTTTCCAAAGCACAAAACAAAGGTCCATCTTCTGCTGACAGTTCCATGTCTTTATTTTCAAAAACATTTGAGGGGGGGAGCAATGAACAGTTAGGGAGAGAACACAGAACAGTTCTGTTCTGTTTAAGAGTGCACTTTTTGTCTGGGGTGGTCTGTCCTTTCCCCATGGGAACCCCATGCTGACAGACCAGTGGGTTCACCCCCATTTTTTTAATTATGTCAACATGAAGTGGGGAAATGTTAAAGCTAGAAGACTCCTCCAACTGTGAGCTGGCCACATCCTACATATGTGTCACTCACACGCAGTCTACTTAATGTCACTTGATATCAAGTTAGTTTGTGTCATTTCTGTTGCCTTTTAAAACTTCCTGAAATGCTTTTCTGACTTTACATTGCTTAGCTTTCTTTTTTACCTCTTTCATGTCCTGTTTTTGTTTATATTGGCTGTGACTCTGATCCTGGGTTGAAAGCTAGGGAAGCTGCTTATACAGTTTTCAGTATTTCAGAATATGAATTACAAGGAAATTACATAATGTTGCAGCGCTTCCTCTTCTTGTTGCTTGCTTGTTACCCAAAATACAGTAGTTCCTTCTAGAAGCTTGAAGGAATTTGGCAGGTCCTATACTCTATGGTCTAATGTGGTCTAAAGACTCAACGTTATCCTGATTTTGAGGTTGAATCTTTCTTGAGGTCAGACAGCAAAGCTTCCTGAATTATAACTATGGCAACAGTGTTTATGTAACCTGAAAATCAAAGTCCTGTTGGGGAGAGGGAGCACCCAGAACAAGCAGTGTTTAGCAACCCCAGAAATACTTTGCTCATGCTTAATTTGCCAGAACTGAAAGCAAGTCAAAATAAAAGGCCTACCCTGTTACTGGATATCTAGAATTAACCTACCACCTTTATGCTCTTAAAAGAGCCATGTTACCTTTTCACTCAAAATTATATCAGTTTCATTTCCAATTTTTTGTAGTGGCTTGCAGTTAAGTACTGACAACATTCAAAACGTTTTCATCATTGCTGTGTGAACCACTTGCTAATCAAGGTCATGCTAAACAAGACCTTGTTTCTGATCCACTGAGATAACTGATACAAAACACTGTGCTTATTGTTTTGAGTCTCTTTTCCCTCACTCAGGAGCGATTTCTTGGACCCTGAATATAGGCTAACCCTGCATTACTTTGCAGGCTGACCCTTATAGAAATATAAGACAGAACTGGTCATAAGGTATTTTTTTTTAGAGATTAGATATAATGGAGAAAATTATCTTGACGTATTAAATTTCACAGAATAGATTTTTGGAGTAGTGAGAAGTCAAGAAAGGAGATATTACAGTGGTCTGCAGCTATCACGTAAGTTAGGAGCTCTGTGGGTGTAAAGAAAAAGGAAAAAAATTTTTTGAGTACTTTCAGATGCTGTGAGACTATTTTTAATTCTCTCAATACCCCCATGAAATATTATTACTTAGCTTTACTTTACAGTGAGAAAGAAAACTCAGAAAATGTTAAATATCCATCCAAAGGCAAGCTGAGAAGCAGTTGGGGACCTTGTCACCAAGTGTTCAGAGCCCACCACACACTCTGCTTGCCATCTTACTTTGCCTCATCCAAAGCTGTTTTCCCCTGTTCTGGAATGTATCCAAGGCAGGTAAAGGACAAGTGAACAATAATTAATCCTCAAATGAAGCTGACTTGTAACTCAGGAATGCCCAGTGCTGCTTTCTAGCTGAAGTGGAGATTAGTCCAGTGTGTCAGAATGACATGGAGCTCACCTTCCTGCTTTCACAGAGCATGACTGTTTCTCAGCTGTCAGTTATTTATATCCAGCTAAACTGTGCCTTCCTGGGACTCCACCCCACCTTTCATCTCTATTCAGAATGATGCCTTCCTCTTTGTCACGTGATGGCCCTTTAGTGCTTGAAAATAGGTATTGGAAAGGTTTCTCTTCTGCAGCCAGAGCAATGGTTTAAGGAAATACATCTTGCAGGAGGAATATAGTAACAGAGCAGAGAGAGAGGAGAGTCAACGAGACCAGGAACAAGGCCTAACCTGATCTAAGACAGTAGAAAAGGGAATGGACATGTTGAATAGATTCACCTTATACCATAGTGATAGAAATGGTAAACATTATCTGTGAGGCAGAAGAGAGGATATTCAAGGGCATCACTCGTGCCCTTTTATCTAAAACTATCTAAAGTTCAACCCTGCTCTTTCCATGAGTAAGTAAATCAACAACCTACTATACTAGTCAAGCTTCAGAGGAAACTCTAGAATGAAAAATACATATACTCATACAAACATAAACACATATGCATGACTAGTATAGTAGGTTGTTGATTTACTTACTCATGGAAAGAGCAGGGTTGAACTTTAGATAGTTTTAGATAAAAGGGCACAAGTGATGCCCCTGGAATTTGATACCCCTTCATGTCATATCTCTACCTGCTTTTGTTTGACCAGTTGTACTCAGACTTCACCTATATGGTGGCAGAATTGGCCACACAACTTCAGGCATGTATCATGTTCTCCTTGGAACATAACTAGACCCTGTTGCCTCTAGTGATAATAAAAGGTATTGAAAAAAAGTATTGCTGATTCTGTTTAATCTGGGGTAAGTCTTATGCAGTGGGATACAATTTCCAGTTCACACAGCCAAACATGAAGATGGATTTGATGGGACCTTCCCGCCCCCTAAATAACATGAACTTAGTACAGTAGGGCTCCCCAAAGAAAACAAGGGTAGTGTTCATGAGGAACATGGATGCTGAGAACGTAGCAGTAGCATGTGTCCTGAGAACTTGTTTTCCTCCAGTGTTATTGAGGAATAGCACAAGAAGTAGCAAGCCCTTTGTATGTTTTGGTCAGAGCAGCAAGAAATATTTCAACTAATGTGAAAAAATCCAATAGTTCATCATTGTTTAAATCATGTTGAACAACAATCGTCGTTTTTATTCCCTGGAATGCTGATGTGTTGGTATACCCAGAGAGAGAAACTCTGTTCCCGTGGCTTTAGGAACACAGCCATTTGGTCATTTGGAACATCTTGGAATGCAGCCATTTGGTCATTGGAACAGAGCCATTTGGTTCTAACCTAAGCTGTTTCTGCTTCTGTTACAGAGAAGAGGGAAGATTCGGTGCCATGTGGTTGAGCAACCCCTTCCTTCATTCTTATTTCAGAACTCCCTGGTGACATAATAGACTCTGAAGCCACTAGTAACATTTGTTATTACCTGTTGGGTGTAGAGCTCATTCATATTCATTCATGTTCTATCGAAAATAAATGGCTACATGAGAGATTTTGATAGCCTGAGTTAAAGCAAGTAAGATGAATCTGTTTTATTATCTCATAAGAAGGCTTGAATTATAAATTTTCATAATTTCCATATATTATCCCTAAGATAAAAATTCCTAAAAAATTTGCCAGAATGTTGGAAATGCAGTCACCTGGAAATGATAGTTCTGACTTAACTTTTTCATCTTGTCAGTGCTTCAATGCTTTGTCCTCATCAGCTATATATGGGGATATTTTTCTTTCCAAAGCAGTTTCTTTCTTATTCCTTCTACTCAAAATCTGTTCACACAATCAATACTTATTGAACAACCTGCTGTATGTCAGTTGCTGAATTCTCTCTGTGTAATTCTACATGGAAAAACAAGGTGCTCATTTGTTTAGGAAGATGTCCTCAGGAAAAGCCATTGGATGTCTATTATTGGCTTCGCTTTGGAGAGAACCTCCCTATGACAGCAAATACAATTTTGTTGCTATGTGAGAAGCAGAAAAACAGCTGTAGCCATTTTGCTTCCATTCTCTTGAGCATTTCTGTCACTGCAGCTGGTGATGAGACACATATTTCTTATGGGATGAGGACAAAACAATACCTGGATCCCCAGTGGAGATACATCCTTATTTATTTCACGCTATTCAGGTTATGTTTATCCCCACATGCTTAAGAGTTCAACATTTACTTCTCCAAAACTTTTCCAAATGTGACCTAGGGTTTCTTTGATCCAAAAATTCAGGCCCATTCATGAGTGGTGTTTTACAGACCAAAGGTGCCTCACTGGTAATTTTTTTAGGGTGTCACTAAAAGTTCCTAAATTTAGCCTATTACTAGAGTCTATGAAATATTTAAATGTGGATTCTAGAAATCTGCCTGCCACACACTCCTTAGCAACACTGGACACTTCTCTTTGTATGTGCTAGTAGTTCTGGAGAAGGATGTTTTGCAGGCATCCTAAGTATCCTAAGCTGGTTGTAGTTTTCAATTATTGTTATATACTTGTATTAATTGGAATTTTATAGAATTACTGTTATGTTTAAATTGGGTGGAAATTTTGTTCTTACATAATGGTTGCATTGTTGTTATTGTAATTGCTACTTAGCTACTTTTGAATTCTTTGTTAATCACCAGGCTATTTTCCACTAGGAAGCAAGACTGGGTGGGGAAGTTGTATAAAGTGGTGGTTGAATTATAGACTTTGGTCTTGAGGGCTCTGCCAGTTGCTAGCTTTGTAACCTTTGGGAAGTTTGTCAAAAGTAGAAGTAGAGGAGGGGGTAGTATGCACTGACTGGAGAAAGAAATAAAATAATTTATATAAATGCTTAGTAAGATGCCTGGCATATAATTGGTGGTAAGAAAGTAGCCAGTGGTAGGTGGGTGGTTATTTTACTATTTAACTGCTGTTTTAAAAAAATTGTGAGCATTGCTCTACAAGGTGATTGTAGGTTGATTTTCCTTTTCCTTAGTTACTTAATGTGTAACTGTTTAAATGACAATGCTGATGAAATCAGTGCCATTAGTCCCTTAAACTACATTCTCAGTCTTTTATCACAAAATGGATCTATGTGAAGAGAAGATAAAGGTGGTAGTATGAGTTAATTTTTATAGAATACCCTGTACAGGGCCATGGGTGGTAAGGTGGTGGGAGAACCTCTGGGTAGACAATGATGTAAAATATATTTATGTGTGTAGTCAATTAAAAAATAAAATTATTTTTAAAAATGCCCTGTGGGCTCTGGGATTTCATTCTGTGCGCTGTTTTTCTTGAAGCACATATATGTTAGTTCATTTCATTCTCAAAACAACCACAAACAGTAGGGACTATTTGTATCTCTATTTTATATATAGCAAGACTGAGGTTTAGAGATATTAAGTGATTAGAATATACAGGAAATAAATGGTAGAGCTTGACTTTGTATCTAAGCAGCAGATTTATTACAAATCTGTCACCATGAACAGGAACAGTTCAAAGAACAAGTACGAGTGACGTGGATGCATACAGACAGAAGGGACAAAATAATATGGAGAGTATAGAATCAGCTTGTGTCATATTTTGAAGTGTTTCTAGGTTACATCAGAGACACAGCCAGGTGGGAGGCATTTAAATACCCCAGGATCCCAGGCTACTTGGAAGAAACTGGAAGAATTACAAATGGAACTCAGCTGTAAGTTCAAGTGAAGTTCAGATAGGAGCAGCAGTTTTAAATTGTTTTATGAGCCCATTTCTACAAATTTCTGCAATTTTGTGCAGGTTTGAATTCAAAGTGGTATATCGCTAAGTGCTAATGCATGTATGTGTCAGAAGAAAAACTTAGATTATTTTGTCTAATTATTTTTTTAATGCTTGTAATTTAAATTTAAAAAATCCTCTTTAGATAATGATAATAAAGGTCACCCTAGAAAAATTGTGGGAGTCCAAATGACTGTGCATTCCTTTCAGTTCTCTAGGGAGATGTAAATTGAATGGGTTCAGCAGTGAACAGAATTTATTGCAAAATCACATCTTAGTGGGAAGGGAGCATATGATGGCTTTCCTCACCCTCCTTTGATTTATTAAATTACACTTCCATTGTAGCTTCTGGGTAAGGACTCAGAATTGCGGTGCCCTGTGATTTGTATCAAAGACCCACTTTGCTGCCCTGGTGTTTATCTTCAGGATCGAGCGAGCCCTGTGGTTCAGGGAGAATACAAAGCATTATTTCTGTGTCAGATGCCAACTGGTTCCACGGGTTAGTGGTAAATGCTTCAGGCCGTGTTCCCAGTTTCATTTTCTCTCTGACTTGTGGCAAATTCTTTCCTTGAGTGACTCACCTTCCTTGGCTGCCCACAACATCTCATCACCTTTATTACCATCATGTGGTTAGTGGTTAAGAACTAGGGCTCTGGAGACAGACTGGAGGAGTTCCTGTCTGGATTCTGCCCATTCTCAGCTACCTGTTCTTGTCCTGTAACCTAAACTATCTAGTGCCTTGGCTTTTTCTTACCTATATGATGGCAATATTTAGGCTGCTATGAGGACTAACCCCACTCTTGGTGGTGAATGTATAGACTTGATTTATAATGATCCACACCTGAAATTTAAATAGTGTTATACTGCAATGTTACTTTAATTGCAAGAAAGAAGGGAATATATTTATATAGCGTGCTTGGCATGGTATCTAACATATAACAAGGCTTTTGTCATTATCATTATTTTATTATTGCTATTGTAATTATTCCAGAATGACTCTCAAATCTACCCTGATAAGATTAACACTTTTCTGTTCTTTAGAAGCATATAGTTGAAAATAAATTCATCAGCTTAGATTTTTCATACATCTTAGTGTACAGTATTTAGCAGAATCCATTGTACCTATATCACAATTTAAAAAGACAGAGGACTAAGAAGCTTGAATGTGGTCAGGTCTTAGATTATTCTGGCTAAGCAAGACGGATAGACTTTAGCTTAGGTTGGGTTGCTGAGAATGTGTATTAACTGATTCAGTCTTCCAAGGAACCATAATTCAGGGATTGTGTAGTGAGTTGTGGCTCTGGAATTGATACTGCACTTAGGATCTATCCCGCTAATACAGAAGCTCCTGAGAGGCTTTTCTGAAAGTATTTATTCTGAAGTACTCTGCCTACCATAAAACAAAAGTAGCCAAAGATAACTCTTACTGCAGAAAATGCCCATTATTTGAAGCTCAGTCCGACACTAGTGGGCATCTATGAAATCTGTAGAAGGGGGTTTGCCCAGAACAGATGGACCATTTTAAATGATAAATTTCATGTTCTTTGTTCTACTAACACATGGTAGACTTAAGACCCATAGGCTACTGATGTAACTTGGTAGTTGTGTGTATTTGCCACTGCCTGGGGAAGTAAGAAGATGGGAACATCCCTGTAGAGTCAAGATCTGCCAGTTCCTAGCTCTGTGTTCTCAGCAAATTATAATGAACTCTTGGGGCTTCAGGTTGCATGCCTAGAACAGGACTGATATAAGCATCTCATGTACATAGTGGCTGCAATACATGTGGATTTGTTTTGCACATGGATATGGATAATGCATATGGATCAGATTCAATTGTGTATGGTACTTCCATGCTCTGTGCATAAGGCCCTTCCTGCTTTTCATTTGCAAATGCCATTCATTTGCCACCCACTGGCTGCTCCTCTGGCTGGCCTTCCCTGTTGGCCCATGTAGGCACACAGTCCTGGTGGACATGGTTTGTTAGCTTCATTTCAGAAATTATTCCGTTTGGCTCATTTAACCAAACTAGACAGAGATGAATGGTCTTTCCTCAGAAGACCATGTGGCACATGTTTCTGGTCTGTCTTTGGCTCATTGATCACGCCTCTCCAATTGGGGGAATTCTTGAGTGTTCCAGGCAAGGCCCTCTTGAGACCCAGGAATCTTTGCAGGAACGTAATCTGGTGCAAACTAATTAAGGGAAGCAGTCAACCCTGCATTTTACTATTCCTTCTGGATTTTGCCTTTTGTAAATGGAAATAAGTTTCTTGGTATATAATGTCTGAATGTAATGGAAGGAATGAGGAGATCAGGGTTAGCTGAAGAAAATTACTTCCGAAAAGATCATCTCTTTTCCTGCACTTACCTTAACCCAATTTCAAGGTTAGTGGATGTCATTTACTGTGGGTTGCTGGTGTGCTCATAGTTATGAAGGCACTTATGTCACTCATGGGTCACAGAGCCCTGCAGGACTGCATCCTTGCCTCTCCTACCATCTCTATTTTGCACTGATCGCCAATCACACTGGCCTTCTTTCCTCCAAAAGACTGCTGTTTCCATCTCAAGGATCTGTACTTACTATTGACACTGGACCCCCCATCTTCCCAAGGAGGTCTTCTTTCATCAAATAGGCATATATTATCTCTTCAGAGTAGCTTTTCCCATCCCCAAGTTCACAGCGGCCTCTTTTAATTTCTCCTTATACTTAACGATTTTGCGTACAAGTTCCATAAGCGGAGATCATTGCTGTCTTGTTCCTCTGTATCCCTTAACACAATACTTACTCATTGTTGGCACACAATTAATATTTTTGGATGCATACATGAACAAACAAATTAATGAACTATAACTGACTTTAGAATCACTAAGCAGGTATTTTTAAAGCCTCTGTTCCCTTTTTTGATAATCACATGGGTAAATCCAATAAAAAACTAAGGGAATAGAAGAGGCATTTGGACACCTGGAATCTTGCTTTCCTTTCAAGCCTTTTGACTGTCCTATGTGGATGTTGCATGGCCCAGTTTGACAGCCATGATCTAGGTTCTTCATTTGTACTGACGGTGGAGGTGCTGTTGAGGGACAAAGACATTCCTGTTCCTTTCAGTGCTGACAGACATCTGCACAGCCTATACATAGACTCTGATGACCTTTTCCTCCCATAATTCCCATGACTGTTAAGGAGTGCTTGCTTTCTCTATAGGAAAGCCCAAGACACCTTGCATTTGTGTTGTGCTGTTTTAGGATATTTCTCTTTCATAATCTCATCTGGTCTTCATAGCAACCCTCATAGCATAGGTAGGCAAAATTACTATCATCACTCTCATTTTGTAGATGAAAAAATAATGTGACAGTAATGAAGCCCAGGCCAGAAAAAAGTCTTTTACTTTTAACCTCAGGAACTTTTAAGTTTTAATTTGCCAGTTTTACCTTATGCCTGTACATGCAACAGAATCATAATGTCCAAAGAAAAATTTGGGTACTTTATTTCCCCCTAAAGCAGTGACTTTGTCTTATTTAATAATGTTAATATATCAGGGATTGACACACTGGCCCACAAGTCAAATCCAGTTCACCAGCTTTTTAGTATAGCCCATGAGCTAAATATGGTGTTTACAGATGAACTTTTGCAATTGTCTTGATGATAGGAAAAACTAACTTTGGGCCTTAATTAAGCTAAATGTTATCTCCCGCTTTTAAAAAAAATCTGTTCTTTTGATTAGTAGACCTGTATTTCGAAAAATTATACACTTTGAAAAAGATATCTCAAGTGATTCTGATGACCACTATCGGTTGAGAACCACTTATTTAAACCTGAAAGAAACTGCATCTCTAAAATGAGAACTATAAAACCCTAAACCTAAGAGTCATTTTTACCTACTAGGAATATTATATCTATATTTAGAAAAAATTATTTTATTTTGAATTTAATCAACAAAATGGTTGTGGAAAGTTGTTTTCTCTCACTGTACAAGTACCTGCATAATACCATCTATTTGGCTTCCTGACTGACCCACTTCGCCTGATAAGTACGTGGCCCCTTGCAGAAAAAAAATGTACTGAGTCCTGCAGTTTGTCATTGTCTGTTTCATATTGAGATACTTTCCTTCTTTCTGCATTGGGGCACTTCCCCGTTTATGATTTCTATAAGTCATATGAAGATTTTTATTACCAATATTCTCCTTATAAAATTCAAACTTGCAAAGTATATAAAGTAGAAATTTATTGGCTCATATGCTCGTGTTAACACCAATATATGCTATATCCTTGTCCTTACTTTGCTTCTTACAAGCTATGAGACCTAGCTAACATCTCTAATTCTCATATGCTCCATCTGAAAATGGTGATAGTAACAATTCCTGACTAACAGAATTGTTGTGTAGACTATTTGAGATAATTCATAGGAATTGTTTAGCACATTGCCTGGTGGCCAGTTAATGTTTAAATGATTGGTAACTAATTTAAACTTTTTCTCCTGTTTTTAAAAATTTTCTCCCTGACAAACAGAAGTTTTGCTTTTTAAAAAAGGAAAGAATACACTTTTTTACATTCAAATGCCACAGGCGATTCTGAGGCATACACACTACAGAATAGCTTCAGTAAACATATACTGAAGTAAATACTGAGTAGATCATTATAGTTGGGATTCATATTTGAATGCCAAAAATTCCCTTCATTTTATGGCACAAAGTACGTGATGGGAGAAGGGAATGATTTTGTTGAGGATACCTGTAGGGTAATATAAATCCTCACAAATAAATGTTTATTCTTGTTTTCCAGGTCTACAACTCGAACAAAGACAGTCAGAGCGAGGGGTGTAAGTATGCTGTTTGGCTGATTTTCTAAAGCTGGAGTTGGGTTGGACTTCACAAAGTTGCTCTTCCAGAATAAAACCACCAGAAAGTGCTGTGAGCATGTTGGATTGGCACCACTTCCACCCAACTCCCTACGTTAGTGACTCCAGGACATTCATTCTGTGAGCCTGACTGGCAAGGCAGTAATGGCACCTTGAATTTATAGATCACCTCACACTTGACAAAGCATTTGCATGTAAATTATCTCAGTTAATCCCACATCTTCTGAAGAATGTAGCTACAATCACCACTTCAAAGTAACTTAATCCAATAATACCTTGTTCTGTGAGGATACCAAGATTCATTTTGTTTCCTTCATTGTCTCACTCCAAGGACTGGAGAGGCAAAAACTGTCTTAGGTGATCACTTTATCTGTGCTCATTGAAACAGTCCTTTTGGAAAGGAAAGAATGGAGATAGTAAATTTTATACTGACCTTCCCCTGTGATGACAGTGACCCTGGGCAACCTCTGTAGAACACACAGCACTTCTCCCCTGCAGTTGGCTCTGAGCTCCTAGTTAATCATGATTTCCAAGGGCACCTGTAACCTAGTAAAGATAATGGGATTAAAACAAAACTGCAACTGCTGGAGTGTGTGGAGTGATTATCTCCTTGGTACATAGTAGAAAAAACAAATGCCTTCCAGGTTTGCTACAGGAAACAGAGGAAATCCTGTTCCTTGGCCCCAGATTTACTTTGTAAAATTCACTTTGGAAACATTTTAAAGATGGCTCTACCATGAATTGCAGCAGTGTTTAAAGATGACTCTACCATGAATTGCAGCAGTGTCAGAAAAATCAGTAAGACAGTGGCTCTCCACATGGACAAATGGATGAACACTTTTGGCTGGTTTGATTTTTTTTTTTTCTTTAAATGTGAAATTCGTTATAGGGTAAAGGGTTTCCTTTTTAAAATTTTTTCCAAAATACAAATTTACCATTTTCACATAAAATGTTAAATAATTTGGATGTCTATACAAGTCCTGTCTACACTCCTCTACCAGCTGAGCTATTGAAGGGTACTTATATTAAATAATTTGGGATCATTGCTTTTGGTAGGTTTCTTTGGGACTAAGAAAATGTTTGTTTTCCCATAAGAATTGAAATTTTGTTTCAAGCAAATATTCAAGGAAACCAACTCCCTCTTCCCTGATCAGGTGGAATTATTATAGAGTATTTGAAATCAACTCAACTAATTTGGGTTTTAATACCCTAGGAAAAACAACAGTAATAATAATGAAAGGAAATGAAAAGCTGTAGGGTAACTGCAAAGTAGCTCAAAGAACTGAAGATCCAAGCTTGAAAATAGTCCAACTGAAGATCCAGGAATGGTGAGAATGGATCTTCTGAATAATAATTGCAGGATGATAAAACTCTAAACTGTTTTCAGTTCTTGCCAAAATTTTTTAAGATTTGGCCTCCTAGGAAAAATAACATCACATTAATCTAGTATAGACCCACCCAGGGAAAAACATTGCCCCTTTTCTGACAGTTGCAAGAGTCTTGAAAAAATGGGGCAAAACAGCTTGCCAGAGGGGAATCAGAGAATACACTGGGATAAGAAAGGATGGTTACCCACACCATGTCTTAACCTGGGACATCCTGCTCCTAGAACTCTGGGGCGGTGAGATACATGTGCATGGAGATCCCAGACCAAGTGTTTGCTTGCAGCTTGTGACTTTGTGAATCTGCTTCTCTTTCTACAAGATCTATGCCAATAGATTAAGAAAGACAACTGTGATTCTAATGGTGGGCATGTCAGCTGGTTCTACCATTCCTTAAGGTCTTTTGAAAATATATGTATTGAAAGTCTTTCATATGTGAATATTCTTTGATCCAACACTTTGTCCTTAAAAGCACAGTGAAAAGATGTTAGTGTAGTGAAAAAGTTCACTGGAATTAGAGACAATTCAAATGTCCAATTAAGATGTTGATGGGGATGGGGGTGGGTTATAGAGTACTATATAACCTTTAAAAAGAACAGAGACAGTATTGAGTTTTGTTTTTTTTTTTAAAATCAGACTATAGAAGAATGTATTTGGTAATTATTTAGCTCATTTAGACATCCTAGTAAAAGGTTTAGAAATAACATCATCAAACTCTTAATCAGAAGAGGGTTAAGATTATCAGGAGACACTGACCTTCTGCTTATTTGTGTTCTGCATTGCCTACAGAGCACCTGTATTATGCAATAATAACTTTTACCTACATTTATGGACCTCTGTATTCCAAGTATGTTTTGTGCTCATTAGCTCTTTTAATACTTCTAACACTCTCTGAAGTAGTACTTTTGACCTACTTTTCTACTTTGTAGATTAGGAAATGGAGGCTAGTAAGAGTGAGAAATGATTTAATCTCCGTTCTGTCTAATGCTATAGGCTCTTTTAATAGCAAGGATATAGTCTACCTCCCTAGGAAAAGTACAATGTGAAGAGTTCCATCTTGAAAGACAGAGACAGGCCATTTTGCATTCAGCGGCATCCTGCTGTTCACATTTTGGAGAGCTGGCTGCCTCTGGTCTCTGATACTTCTTCATTTAGCAAGCCAGACAATAAAAGTTGGTTAAAACATATTGGCTACTTTTTTAGGAGTGATTTAGAAACAAATTATTTTTCTAGGGTATTATTATTCTGAAAGAGGTTCCATTCCCTCATCTCCAAGTGAAACAATCAGGGTGGTATGCTGGATTGGTGCATCCTCAATTCCTCTGGCATTAGGACTGCCTTTTCATACCATGCAGTTCCTTAGCTCTCCCCTGCACTTGTGGAGTGGTGTACTTACTGGCAGTGACTTGCAATCTCACTCCACACCCACCCATAGGGCTCTCCAGCCACAGGTGGCACTGTTGTGCAGGGTTTGATTGTTAAGCAGTAGTCTTTCTGCTTATGCCACAAATGAAACCCTTCTGAAGGTAGGAAGTCAAGCTGATGTAAATTTAGGAGCCATGAATGTTTCTTTCTGCCTTGAATATCCAGATTTCAAATGTCTAGCACTTTCCTTTGTGGAAAATGAAAATGTTTTGGTGGGAATTTCAAAGTCAGTATTTTTAGCTTTGAGCCAGAATGTTTTGAAAGGGGCAGGTTGCAAAAGGGAATTTCTTTGGGGATACTTCTGAATTTGTTGCTATTATCTTGAGATTTCTTTCAAGACATACAGTGCCTGTGGGGTATAGCACAGGACTATAAGTACTATCGGTCAGCTGTTGGTATTTTCCCACTGGCCCAGCTACCAGGGAAAGAATGGCAGCAGAGAAATACATAAACATTTCTTCCCAGAGATTTTACTCTCCTTTTTCTTCTCTATGATCTATTTTTAGCTCCTGCGGAGAAGAGGGATTACATTAATCATATTCTCTGACTTGTGGGTTGTTATCATAGCCCCCTCCATTCATTCATATACGCTTTCATTTATTTGTTTGCTCCCTTTTCCTGGTTCCTATATTTCTTGCCCTTTTGGACACCATTCTTTTGAATCCTTTAAAATTATGTTCTTGGACAATATGTTTCTTTTCTCTACCTGGGTTTTTAAGTTATAGAGGTGGTTTTATATATCTTTTTCTGTCTTTTCTCTTTTAGCATTGTATTGGGAGTCATTCATGGTCCTGTATCTACTTCCAAAGTTCAGCTTCTGTCTGCTCCATGGTGCCTAACACTGTGTTAGACAAAACTAGACACATGTAGTTTCGCAGATATGAGTCCATCTCTTGCCTCCAGCTCTTGTTTACTATTAACATCAGCACTGGGAACATCTTTGTACATGTCCCCATGCATGAGAATTTTAGGGGGTGTACTCATGAGGAGGTTTGCTGTTTAATCAAAGAGTGAGCATGTGCTTAATTTGAGGGAGTGCTTTAATATTTTCCTCCACAGCCATGGGGCAACAGTCCAACCAGCCTTACTTGGGGGTTTCTCTGTGCCTGCCAAATTTGTCATTATTCTGTTTTCCTGATTTTTTTCCTTCCAGTCTAATATCTAGGAAATAATAGCTTGTTGTTATTTTCATTAGTATTTCTCTTGCTAGTTAACAAATTTGTGCATTTCTTCGTGTTTGTGTGCTGAGTTTTTTCTGTTTATTGGTTGTTAATGTCCTTAGCCCATTTTTGTATTGCAGTTGCTATTTTTTTTCTTGTTATTTTGTAAAATTCTTTCTCTATCCTAGGCACTAACCCTTTGTTGGTTGGACACATTTTAAATATATTATCCTGTTTTGTCAATAGTCTGTAATAAGTATTATATCCTTCTGTGGCTACAGAGCCATATTTTTTCTGCATCAGATTCATTTATTTTACGCTGCTGTTTCATGATTTTCAAGTTACATTGAAGAAAGTTCTTTGAGATCCATGTCACATTGATGTATACCTTTTTCTTTTGGCTTCATGATTTTGTCTTTCATGTTCAGGCTTTTAAGCCAAATGATACCTATCACTGATCTACCATTCCATATGGTTTCATAAGACCCAGTTTTATTTTTATTTTGGAAAATCACTCTTTTCCACCAATGTCTACTACACTGTCCATTTTTACCCCCTTGACGCATGGTGCCAGCTTTACTGATGCTCTATTAAGCTTGCATATCTAAGGTCTCTCTCAGTTCTGTTTCCTTGATATGTCTGTCCTTGTACTGATACCTCTCTGGTTTTAATATGAGGACTTTGAGGCAATTCATGATACCTGATGGTTTTTCTGCTCTCTTTTAAAGGGTTGACTTGCTGCTTATAAACCTATATCTTTCTGTGTAAATTCTAGAATAAGTGACAATTTCTCAAAATCTTTTCATTTTCTTTGGGATGCCACTGAATTGTATAGATTTATTTGGGGGAAGTTTACCTGTTTATGTTATTAAGTCATCTCCTCTAAGAATCCATGTCAGAAGCAAGGGGACAAGCCAGGAGCAGGCCTGTTCTCTGCTCAGGCTGCTGTTATCCTATGGTCCTACCTGAGGGACTGAGAGGTCAAGAAATTGGCAGAGCAGATACTCCAGTCCTGTGCAAGAGAGGAAGGGAAGGGGGCAGGCTTTTATACTGTAAGCTGGTCTTATCCAAGTTTGAAGTTTTCAATAATAAATGTCACTACCTACTTAGCTCTAAACAGATTAGCTTGTTTACAGAAACGCTGCTCTCCCACTGCTTCACCAGCTGTTGGAAGGCGGAAGGCTGAAGGCTGATAGACTGAGACAGAGTGGGCTCAGTCTCCTAATCTTGACTTCATAGTGCTGCTTTCCCTAACATGAGCATTAACTCAAATTCCACAAGTTAATCAGATTATTTCAAAGGAATATACCCATGTTGTACCAGACACACCTTTTCATGCACTTCAGGACCCAATTTAACTCTGACCCTCTAGCTTTTCTAGAGAACATTGTAGCCCTTGACTCTGCTTCCCACTCTTGTTTTAATATGTTCCTATTTGCACCTACTTGAACCCTTTACTATATTTAATTGTAGGAGGTAAGGCTTCCTATAGCTCTTATTTTGTTCATAATTCATGGTTTCTAGGGTCTTAGGTCTGAGTCCTAAGGAATAAGGACACCCACCAGTGGAACCTGTGACTTTGCCTTTAAGGAGTTTGTGTTCTGCCCTTGAAGTTCAAATTGGGAGATGGTAGACAGATGGCCCCATCACAAGTGTATATACATATAGACCCGGTGTGCAGATGGAATACACAGAGCCAGTTGGAATGGATGTCTGTCTAGGCTAGAAAGACTTAAAATATGGGAGCTTTTATCTTCCCTTGTCCTCTTCAGAAGAAAATAGAATACTTTCTCTTTGCTTCTTAGTCACAATCTCTTAATTCCTTCCCATTTGTTTTTAATCTAGTACTTTACAAGCTTTCTTTGTATTTTTATAATGCTCAAGAATCCACACAGTTTGTGGATTTGTCTTTCACACTATGAAATAGGGGATAAAATAGTGATTAGCATAAAAATGCAAAGTTGAAATTAGCATCTCCTCATGTATAGGTTCTCAACATTTAATCTTTGAACCTCATTCCTAAGCAGATTTAAAGATAGGTATTTTCACTAACAAAATAATAGGAACTCATTGTAGAATGTTAAGGAAGTGTGGCAGTACTTTTCAAAGTTTCAGTAAATTCATCTGTAGAGAGATTTTCAGCTGCAGAGAGATTTTCTTCATGCCTTTTCTCATGTTGATGTGTATTTTGGCTTAATTTGCACTACACTCGATATACTTATTTTTATGTGTTTTAAACACCAGCACTTCCCCCACATCATGAAAATTGTTTCTAAATATCACCTGTAGTGGTTATTTCATATTCTATCATAAGATTACATTATAAACTGTTGAACCATCTTCTTTGAACTTTACCTCTTTCCTATTATTGAATATCATTACCAGTTTTGACTGTCTTGAGTGTCCTCACAGGTCAGTATTTGCTATACTTCTATTTCCTTTTCTGTAAAATGAGGATAAATAATAACACCCAGCTCATAAAGTTGCTGCAAGGATTAAAGTTCAGCACCAAATCTCATATATTAGCTAATAAGTATCTAATTACTGTTGGTTACTATCCTTCTCATTATCTGGACTGGCAGAACTGCTCTGAGCTGAGAGCATGGAGGAGATTGAAGGGCAGCCACTAGCACTCCTGCAGTTTTCTGGCTTGTTGCCTTAGGAGTGTTAATTTAATTCTCATGACTGCATTTCTTAAAGTGGCCTATGCCTACTACTGCAGGTGCCCAGTCACTTTAGATTGCACTGGCCAAATGTTTTGAATTACAATTTAGATTTACTTACTTGAATGCCTTTTCAGGAGAAAAAAATAAGTACATATAAAATCCCTGGTTTTCTAACTGCTACTGTTTAGCACAGAAGTCAGATTATTTTAGTTAGGGACCAGATAGTAAGGTATTTTCAGTTTTATACTATTTAAACTCTATTATTGGAGTGGTATAGTGGAAATGAATGGGTGTGAGCTGTTCACTAATCAACCTTTACTTAAAAATCCAGGCAGTGATGAATTTGGCCCATGGACTTTTATTTGTTAACCCCTAATACAAGTTAGAGTTTAAAAACAAGTCTATTTAAGGTGGTATGAGCTCTGGTGGACCACATGAATAGATGAATGATTGGTTGACATTTGAAGAAATGCAGTTCACAACTACCAAATTTACAAATGAGCAAGCAGGTGTAAAGAGGTCAGGATAGCAGCATAACTGAGAAGTAATAGAGCTAAGGTTCAAATCAGAGTCTGCCTGATTGCCAAAATCATTGTTTCCCCCCCTATTCTCTATGAAATCTTTGCTCTGTTCTGCCATTTCGTGGCCAGCCCAATCTAGCTGGAAGGAATGTCATGATTGACCTCCCACCCCTGTGTAACCCTCTCTTTGCTGTTGAGGAGCTGAACAATAGTCCTTCTTAGTGAGCTGTTTCATTAGAACCATCAGTGTCACCTACCTTCTGCGCACACAGGGAGCACAGAGTAACATTTTAAAGTTTGAGGTTCAACCTCAAGTTTTCCAGGTGCAGAGATGTAACATGGCCTGCTATACTTGTTGTTGTGCTACTCACAGGCCGTTGGCAACACAACCAAAACTGCTTTATAACTCATTCCTGTAACTTACACTTGTCATTCTTAAACCATCAATTGCGTCAAACTTCAGAATCAAGACTAGCTTGTTTTATAAATACAAGATTAAGAACCAGAAGCGGAGATGGGAGGACATCATTGTCTTTGCTGTGTTTACCTGTTGCCTTGCCCCTGATCTTTATATTCCTTTTTTTTTTTCATCTTTGTGCTTCAGCTTCCCTTGATCAGCGAAACAGAGAAAAAAAAGATTTGTTCTTGAAGATCCAAGGGAAAGGCTTGTTAAAATTACAGGAGTCACCATTTTTAAAAGGTTTTTAAAGCCTTCAGCCATTGTTCAAAGTCTCTAGTCTCACAGCAGAGGGCAGAAAAGAGGATCTGCTGTTTCCTTCTGCAGATGGAACACTCTCAGTTGAGAGGTAGGAGAAGGCTGTAGCTGGTAACCAGGATCCCTGTAGGATCAGAGCAATCCTGTTAACTGCCAGGTCGCCACTGATCGGTGGCTTATAAATAGAACATTTCCCTCTTTTAAACCTGAGAAGGATGGGCAGCATTAATGGGCATGGTGGCCTGGCCTCCGTGTGCTGGCCCACGAGGCAGTCAGCTGAGTGTGCCTTCTCCTCAGTTCTCTGTCCCGCCTGCCAGGCCCCCACTGATGGAAGGCAGATGCTCATTCTCTCCCTTGCCTGAATTCCCCTCTGGCTGCCCCTCGGTTCCTCTTGGCCCTTTTTCTTCCCTCCTATGCTATGGCAGGTCTCTCGCTACCACTTTCATTTTCTGGGCTGCAGTCAGGCAAGATGGTGTAATTCTAGCTTGCCCTAGTGCTGACATTGATTACAAAGAGCATGTGTACGATACACTTTCTGTGGTCTACATTTTGTGCCCAATTTCTATTTATTTGGGCAATAATACTCCTGATTGAGAATCTTCTGGACTGG
>PVHY01003551.1:0-64338 GCA_004024945.1 Uropsilus gracilis | reverse complement strand
CTGGGACAATCAGAAGCTTGTCCCAAATGACACTTAACAAATACCTCCTCTCTCTCAGCCAAGTTTAGACTGACAGATGCAGCCAGTGTGTGATTTTGCTGTGGCCTAATATCCCCTTTTCCCTCAGTGGTGTGGGCTCTGTACTGACTGTAGGCTACAGCCTGGCAGGTGCAAGTCACCACTTGGCATCCCAGTTTGGTCTTTGGCCAAGTAACAGTGAGCAGGTCCCTGGCTGCATTTTTAACTCATGAAGCTCAGTGTAAAAGGTTGTTGAGGCAAGCACTGAAAGATTTCTCTCACTACCACCAAGTACAGGCTCTTTATTAATGTTTATTGAACACAGACTATGTCCTTGGCAATATGCTCAGTGTTTGACAAACATTATATCATTTGCTCCTTTTAAAAACCCTATGAGATTTTCTCACTTGAAAAACAAACAAACAAACATTAAAACCCTGTGAGGAATATGGTTATTATTGACCCCATTTATAGAGCAGAAAATGGAAGTTTCATTCTTAGTGCAGACTGTGGTTACTCAAAATCATTCCCTCCTTCCCTAATCAGAATATTCAGAGTGTACAACTCACATTCAGCATGTGAGATTCAGTAGGGTCTTTCCTGTATTATCTCGCAGTGGGGAGGGTGTTAAGTAGTGGTTAGGCACATGGACCCTGGAGTAACTTTCCACAGTACTCCATGAGAGTTTGAGGAGATCCATGTTAAGTCCAGCTTTGTGTCATATTGAGTGTGACCTGGGAAAATTAATTTCTTCAGGCTTCCGTTTCTTTATCTGTAAAATGAGGACAAGTTTAATACGTATGTCATTTGTTGGGTGGATTAAATGAGAATAGGATGGGAATCCTTGTTTTAGTGTTACCTATATTTTAAGTAGTCATTTTATTTTGATCCCTGCTATTATTATCAACATTATCATTATCCAAAACTATTTATATAAAAGTACAACTTGAAGAGTGTCTTTATAGCTCTTTAGGCAGTGTTTCACAGATAATGCCTTATTTGATTTTTCACAGTGTCTAATCATACAGATGAGAAGGGTCAGAGAGGCAAAGTATACCTGTCTCACACAACCAGCTAATGGGAACTTCAGGCTCAAATCTTAAGCCTTTGATTCTGAATGCCATCTATGTCCCTGCCCTTTGTTAGCTCAGAGTTGTTACGGCCAAAAAATATCTAAGCCATTCCCAAGGCAGATCAAGGTGAAAGGACAGGTAAATAAAAGCGCAAGACAGAGCTAGCCAGGCAGAGGCAATTGGTTTTCTGCTTGGAATACATCCATTTCAGAAAACAGTGTTGATCTCCTTTGTTGAGAAATCACGGCACAACCACCAATGCCTCAAGACAGAGGGAATGAAGGTCGTTGCATTATAATTCATTCTCATCATGTCCAGACCCCCAAACAGGAGACAGAGGGTGCTACTTTTGCTGTTTAGTGTTACTGCAGTGTGCAGTTAGTGTTGCTCTTACCCTTCTGTCCCAATTTGGTATTCTAGTGTGGATGGGGAGGTTGTAGATGTAAAAACACTTTGCCCTGCAAGTTGATCCTTAGCTTGTCCTATGCAATAGTCCAGACATGCCAGTTCAGCCTCCTGTGTCTGACTGAGAATTGGAACACTAGCCACAGCTGTCAGAGAGCTTCCCTTGACTTGGGCTGGTTTATTCCAGGGCCAGCAGAGATTCCATCTCTTTTTCTACTATCTTTTTTCCCCTTTTAACTCTTTGCCTCTTCCTGCTGATCATTCTGTCTTTGTCTCCAGAAACCATGAAAAATAAGATTGGTTCTTTGTATCTGATGGTTATGGAAGATAATTCTGATTGGCAGTATTCATGCTAAGAGGTCAGGGAATGAGTGAGATCCCGACCAATCCTATTTGTCTTGTGCTTACTAGAAAAAAGCCCCTGAATTCCAGAGGCTGCCATGTGTGTAGCCACCTGCTCACCATTGAGGCCCCCGGAGAGAGTGAGACTTCTCTATTGGTTCCTAGTGTCTCAGCTGGTGAAATTGTGAATTGCATTTGTCCTTCATTCAGGAAATGTTAAAGCTACAATAATGAACAAGGCAGATGAAGTCCCTGCTCTTATTAATTAACTGACAGTAAACAGTTAAATAAGTAAACAAAGCTATACTTTCAGGTGAGACTATCAAGAAATAAAAGCAAAGGGATAGAGAATAACAGGGAAAGTGAAAGTGTTTTAGATACTTGGGGCAAACAAAGGCTTCCCCAAAGTGGCAGCATCTAAGGAGAAACCTGAGTAAAAGGAATGAGGCATGTCAGGAGCTGCAAAGTGCCTGGCATGTGCCATGGAGGGATTGAGCTAATTGTAAGAAAGGTTGAGAGCCTCCTATGAGAGGATTGGAGGAGGCCAGGAGAAGAAAGGGACTAGGCCTGCTGTGCCGTGGTCAGGAGGTAAGATTGGGTTATGAGTGTCCTTACAACCCTTTGGGGTTGCAATCAGGTGAGTGACATAAACTAAGTTATATTTTTTAAATTATATTTTTTAAAGGCGACAATGGTCGCTGGTGAGAATAAAAGTAACAAAAGTAGGAACTGTCAGGAGACTGTTGCAGCAGTCCCAACAAGAGATAAAGTGGCTTGGACTGAGGTGTTAACCATAGAGGTGGTGAAAGGAGTTGAATTTTGTATGTGTTTTTAAGTCATTTCTGACAGAACTGGCTAATGGCTGGGCTGTGGGATGTTAGAGAAAATGGGGCTTAGAGGATGACTGAACTGAAACAGGGCATCTCACTGGCAGTATATGGTAGTTCCCATCTGGTCCTTTCCACAGGTAGAACGTAGTATGTTCAGGGCACATTTGGACAGTAGCTCCCAACTGTGTTTTTGTGTATAGTCTCCTTGATTTCTTTTGACATACATACCCACCATCTGTCTTACTACTTACTACTTTTCTTTAAATCAATTTACTTTTTGTCTAAGTTTATTTTTTAAAATATATTATGCTATGTATGATACACCAGTAACTTTCTAATATTCGTTTGAAAATAAATAAGTGTAACAGTTGCAAATATTTGTTTGTGAACTGCTGAGAGCTATTTCACAAATTACTAGTGGCACAAGTTCAGCATTATAGAGTAACATTTGTAGCACTGGTGAAGGGGATTGTGGTGTAGTTATTGACAACTAATTAGTCCTTAAGCGTTTCTGTTTGTCTTTGTGATAATAGTTTACCTAGTTAGGGATATAGCCTAGTGTTTTCTCAAGCACAGTCCTCACATTGACTGAAACAAAAGCTCTGGGCAGGCATCCAGAATCTGCATTACAACAAGTTTGCCTCTGATTCTCTTGTCCACTGATTTGAGAACTACCACTGGATAGAACAGACAGAATCCAGAAAATGTAGCCTAGACTTTAGACCCTTTCTAACTGGTTATGTGAACCGAGTTGAAGAGGAGGGAGAATGCACTGAACTTTGGAGTTAGACTATTAAAATTCTGCTCTATAATCTTACAAAGTTCTTTAACATTGTCAGAGATGAGGTTTCCTATCTAAAAAATAGGTTGATGTAATGATAATATCTTGCATTTAAGTGCTTAGTCCAGAGAAGCAGTTTGCTCTGTAAGTGTTTGCTGCTGCTACCACCATTAATACCACTTAATGTCAGGAGCCTGGCTTTTCTCATCATAAAAACTTAACAGATATAGTGGGAAAATCAAATAAACTATAATTTATGAATGTATTCCTTAAACTATAATGTATTATCCTTCATTATACTCATTAGTGTGGAGGCACAGCAAGAAATTATTAATAAGAATAGTAACAGTGTTTACCCCATCATATTATTTTGTAAGGATAACATGAACTTGGGCTTGAAAAATATTTTATCATCTGGAAAACTTTACTCAAATATTAGGATATAGTAACAATTTAATACTGGATCTACTGGTGGTGACCTTGTATTGAATACCAAGTAAGCAACAGTTGATGTACATTTTGTTTGATACCAACAGCTTAGTGAGTTATCCCTCACACTACACAAGTAAGGCATTTAAGTCTGAGAGAGGTGAAGTCCTCACCTAAGATGAGCCAGAGGCACAGAAACAAGAGTTTAATCCAGGTCTGTCTGTCTGTCTTTAAATCTCATTGTTCTCTTTCCTCTACAGACCATTTGTATCTGTATATGTCTTCAATTATTATTGAGGTTGGGTCACGTTCCCTGAGCACCAGCCAGGGAGCAGAGTAGGCAGTGGAGTGGGATGAGGCACTGATCTGGGCAGTGGAGTGGGTATTTGGGGACTGATCTGGGATTAAAAACTGGCTGTGGGTAACCCCCAAAATAGAGAGTTTACACCTGGATAACTAAGAACCAGGTGGTCAACTTTCCTGGGCCCCACTGAAGGCTTCAGAGAGCTACTGCCTTCTATTTCCCAAGGCCACAGCCAGGAAACCCTGGCAACTCTGCAACTTCACATAATTAGGAGGAAGGATATGGGCTCCTCTGAGTGTATAAGCCACTTGGAAATCTATTCTCCAGGTGGATTTTATGTTCAGTCAGTATGATGTTTCTCTTCATGGCTTTTAATGGTGCTGAAATTGATTACATTCAGAATAAGCTAAGCAGGCGAGACTCTAAAGAGTAATCATATTAGGAAATAGAGTAAATTTCTGTGGTGAGAGTATGTCCCTGGAGCTGTCTATAAAATGGTGGCCTACCCACAAAATTTTGGGTGATCTCCTATATCCGTCTATGTTAAAAACCACAGTAACAACTTCCTTTCCCTCTGCATTTTCTCCTTTTTATGCAGACATCCAGCGTCTCTAGCAAATTCCATTTTTCCTATAGAAAAACTAGAAAAAAATTTAAAGGAAAGTTGAATAAGTTTCCCAGAGGAAAAGTGCTCCGACTAGGAAAAGACTATTGAATTCCAGTGATAGGAAAATGGCCATCTATTCTAATGCTGAGACTAAGTCAGTAGATCAGCTTCAACCTTTGGAAAAGGGTTTGTCTCTGGAAGGTCTGTAGAATTCCAGGATGCATGTGTGGGGTAACTTTGGGATATGTTCTAGAACATAGTTTACTTAGTGTGTTCCTCAGGTAAATAAACCCATCATATAGAAAGATCTTTTCAGTTTGGGTGATTTGACCATTTCTTGTCTAATTTCTTGTTTTTTTGAGTATTGAAGATTGGAATGGAACAATATAAGCCTGTTCATTTTCAGAAAAGGGTTTCTCCTATGCTGCATAAGTGAGATCTGTTAGCCAACACAAAACTGTCAAGATGAATGTTCCTTTTCTAGGGTTTTCTGGACCCTCAGGCCTGTCTGACTATTTAAATGACCCAGTTAGTGTGCTATGTCTCCTCCCCTGTTGGCCCTAATTTATACCACATGCAGTTCCGTGATGATAATACCTCAATGGATAAGCAGGGAGTTTCTAAAAATGTCCAGGAAAGCCTAAACTTGGCTTTGCCTCCTCTGTTTCATGTCTTGGCATGCGCAGCTTTTGTTGTTCCTTTCTGTTGAACTCATTCTTGAGGCTCTACCATTGGGTGGTAATACCTCTTTGTATTGATACAGGAAGGAAGGAAGTGGTTAGATCAGGCCATTCATTTCTTTATTTAACCTTTATATCCTCACAAAAGATAAAAAAGCTGAGAACCAGAAGCTTAAATAACTCATCTAGTCTCAGAGTTCATATCAGTTGGAATTTGAAAGGTCATTTCAACCGTATCATATTGGCCCTCACCAACTCTACACCATTCCACCACTAATTTACTTATCCTTGCATCCAAAATGAAAAGTTGCATAAGACTAAAGTTACATGCTTCCTCATTGTTTTCAGTGAAAGGCAAACCTAATAATGAGTCAAAGAGTCAAATAATAAAGACAAATGTGGACGTGGACCATTGCCTATATGAATATATATTTAGTCTGTAGACAAGCCTTTTTTTTTTTTTTAAACCGTCATATAAATAAATTTAGACTTGCAATTATGCCACTTTCTCTGAATGAGAGATTGTGGTACAGTATCTGAGTATGTCATGGGAGCATTAGTCTAGGTGAAGAGCTCAAGGGATGCTCTTTTGAGGAATTGTTGCTTAAGGAAAAATAAGAGATTTTGCAGAAACTTGAGTCAAGGGACTTCCAGGAGAAGCCCACATCTTGTGCAGACTGGAGAGAAAGTGTCTTCAACCGGATGCTCTAAAAGCAAGACAGTGTGACTGGGTTGCTGAGATCCAGGGAGTGGTTTCCAAGTGGAGGTTTATGACCCAGGTGAAGGATTTTGCTGTCCTCTCAAGAACCATCCAGGTGCCACTGAATGACTTTATATTTCTGGCAAAAAGGGAGTAGGTGACCATGCAGAAATAAGCAGCCTGTCCTGTGTCTGAATCACACATCTCAAATTGAGAAAAATCAGCATCTGTACTGTGGAAAACAAGGACTGAAGTATACAGAGCAAGGAATAGACACAGACACAGAATAGCAGGTAAGGATGCAGTGGAGTAGCCAGGCCTTTGTTCAACAGACCTACAGCACAAGCCACTCATGCAGACCATAATAAGATACTCAGGATTTGCCTTCCCTGGGTGAGAGGAGAGAGCTGTTAAAAACCAAGTATGGAAGTAATAAAACAGAAAAAAAGTATTTGCCTCTTAGAGACAGGAGTGGGCAAAGCTGCTGAAACAGAATCTGTGGATCTCCCAGACCTGAGAGGTGAAAGCTACTGAAAATGGAATCTGTGGATCTCCCAAAGACAGGGGTGGTGAAAGCTGCTGCAACTGATATCTGGACCTTCCAGAGAATAGAAGTGAAAGCTGTTGGAATCACCAATGTAACCCTTTGTTTGGAATACTTAGCCTAGGTGTCCAGATTGGGAAGACACATCTTTGCTTTTTGTGTGGAATATTTGTCATATCTAAAGTGGTGGGAAGACACCATCTTGGATACCTTCTGTTTAGGACTTTAACAATGAACAATTACTGGGGTAAGGTAATGGGTCACTTTTTAAAAAATTATTTTGTAATTTTCATAAAAAAAAAGAAAGATTTTAAGCAGGGACATGACACAATCTGGATTGCATCAAGATCATGGAGGCTGCGGGGTGGGGGAAGTTAGAGGAGGAATGGGGAGGCCAGTTAGGAGGTGATTACACAAGTCCTAACAACATGATCAAGAACAGAACCAGATTGTAGAGGGAAACATGGAGAGAATTTGGCAAAGTTGAGACCCTGGGAGGTAAAATTGAGGGATTTAATGATAAACTGGATTTAGGGGATAATACAGGGGAGTGTTAATAGTTTTGTTATAGTTCTCACCCAAATACCAACTCCATTACCTATACAACTAATTTTTTTAGGAGTCAGGGAAAGCATCTCAGATGAGGTACTAGAAACTGCAGAGTATGGCAGTGATGGTTATGTTAAAATTCATGTTTACCTGACCTACCAGCCTCCTTTTAGATAAGAAAATAATTTGCTTGAGCATCATAATATGTTCTTTATTTAAGCCTTCTGTGGTAAAAGCCCTCTCTGTTCAAAATTCTGCCCTCCTCTCAAAATTCATGTGCTAGGCCTGATAACACAAACCCTAATAGTCTGCCAGACATCCATCCTCCTCCCACTTCTACTTTTGTCCTAACTTTCCTAGTCGATGGAATGTTAGCCTACCTTTCTAGTTTTCTCATGTTTTCCATAGAACTTTGAAAAAATGGTTTTGTGCATCCCTGGCTCTTTCTTTTTTCTAAAGGTAGACGAAAACTAAACAAGGCTTCAATAGCTGGGAACTGAAAGTTAAGAGGTTTACACATTTCTCACCTGGCAGGTCAACCTGAGTATTTGGTGCAAGCTCTGCAAACAGTTATTACACAAAAACTGTTGAACTGTCCTGCACAGAATCTGGGCAGAGCTGGGTTTGAGACCAAGGGACTAGGACAAGCCAGCTTAGACCTTAGCTGCTGGACAGTGGATGTCGGGCCTCAGAGCCACAGATCCTACAATAACTCATCGCAAGTCATATTAAGGGAATATTGCAAGTCTAGTATATATTTAATGAGAGATTATTTCTGGAGATTATAAGGATACAGAAATTGCAAATAAATCCCTGACCTTTTCTGAGCCTTGGCTCAGTGAAAGAGCTGAATCACCTGCTTCAGGGGATTAAGGACAGCCGCTTCCATCTGGCGGGCCACTGAGACTTTTTCTATATCAAACTCTGCTTGGTAATGATAGTGTTTTAAACCTTTTAGTGGGAACTTGCTTTTTAGACTGGGACATCTCAGTTAACTTAGATTATAAACCTGCTGGGCAGAGATCAAAACTAGTAATCAGATTATGTATGTACTGTATTTCACTAGTCTATTTTAATAATAAAATGATTGGAAATCATTAGTACCCTAATCATGACATTGTGGGAAACTCAAGTTAATGAAAGTAGAAGTCAAACCTGTGCGTCAGGTGTGTGTGTGTGTGTGTGTGTGTGTGCGTGTGTGCGTGCATGCACATGCGTGTGTGCACACACCAGGGCAGTGGGCATTGTAATCACTTATGCTGGTTCCAGTTTTGAAATAATGTATAAGCTATTTTATGAGTTGCTTGTTGGAGAACTGTCATTTGATAAGAATCCTGCTTCGTAGCACAGTTTTATCTGCATATAATACTGTGATAATTATCATCAGTATGCAGCATGAACACATCAGAGGTTAACCGTTCCTTTACTGTTGGATTTTCTAGTATGTAAATGTTATAGACATTTGAACTGAGGCAACTAATAGATACTAATAAATACTGGGTTACTGTATTAGGGTAACATTTATTTCAAGAAAAGGAGAGTGGGAGTTTAAAACAAATTGGACAACTTTTAATGCTGGAAATACCAAAGGAGAAGCATTTACTCAGAGACTGGGGGTGGATAGGATATTTTGCCTTGACATTTTCCAGAGCAGTAATTGTAGTTAATATAGGCTGGTAGAATTTTGTTTTTTTCTAGACATGCTGTACATTTTTCTGGTTAAACTGTACATTTTTCTGGATATGCTATGCATTTTTCTGGATATATTTAATTCTTACAAAAATTAGATGAGATAATATACTCACAGTACTTCTCATTGTACCCGGAATGTGATAAACTTTCAATGAATGCCAGGTAACTTTTTTATTTCTTCTACCATTTTATTCTTTTCCATTAGATACTGTTTACTAGGAAAGGATCTGGTTTCTGACCGTTCGCAAAGAATAGGTATAAGGACTGACTTGCTTCTGCAAGTTTATTTCTAGATCTGTCCTTACTTCTGCTGATAGCTTTAAGAATCTGTATTTTCTGACTACTTGGTTGTCACTATTAACTACTAGATTATTTCCAATTTTCCAAAATTTTTATCCATGTTTATTGGGTTAAGGAAACAAAATTAGTCCTTTCCCTGAACTGAAATCTATCAATTCTTAAAAGAAGGTCATGTCCACAAACCTATCCTTACGACACCCAGGTTTGTAATCAGTCTCCACAGCTCCCCCAGAGCACTGTGCAAAATGCCAGTTTTTTCCTCTCCCAAGCTTTATTGATTATCACACCTATGAAAGGGTTCTCTTAAACTTTTCTCATAAGATGAAGTAAAAGGCTTTAGTTGATTATTGAATCACAGCTTTAAATATTTAAATACCTTAAATACAAAAAACAAATTTCCCTCTGACAGTTTCTCATAAGCTTTATTCTGACTACTACATAAAGAAATAAAAATCCTCACCTGCACATGGGAAAAGATGCCCAACATCATTAGTCATTAGAGAAATACACATGAAAACCACAAAGAGATACCATTTCTCACCTAATAGAATGGCTGTCATCAAAAAGACAATAAAAGATGTTGGCAAGGATACGGGAAAATTGGAGCCCTCCTGCATCACTCCTGGGAATGTAAAATGATGCAGTGTTCTTCAGAAAGCACTTTGCCAGATCCTTCAAAACTTAAGCATAATTACCATATGACCCAACAATTCCATCCCTAGGCATATACTGAAGATATATATGTGTGTGTGTGTGTGTGTATATATACACAAAGTCTTAGATGCAGATGTCCCCAGCAGAATTATTTACAATAGCCAAAATGTAGAAATAATTGATGAATGGATAAGTTAAATGTAGTCTATAAAGACATTGGAATGCTGTTTAGTCATAAAAAGGAATGACATGTTGATACAACATAGATAAATCTTGAAAACATTATGTAAGTGTAAAAGACCGGACACTAAAGACCACATGTTACTTGATTCCATTTATATGAAATGTTCAGAGCAGACAAGTCTTTTGAGAGAGAAAGTATAGATGAATAGTTTCTAGAGGCTGAGGGGAGAAGGAAAATGGGGGATGATTGCTAATAGGTATGAGATTATTTTAGGGATGATGCAAATATTATAGAATTAAATAGTAATGATCGATGCATAAGTTTGTAAATATACTAGAAATTCTGAGCTGTAAGCTTTAAATGGTTAAACTTTATGATATGTGAATTATATACTAATAAAGCAATTATTTAAAATAATTTCCCCCTAGATTCCAACAGGTTATTTGGCCTATGTATCATAGTTAGTTATTAAATTTGGAAAATGCTTTTTACATGAATTACTTGAGGCTCATTTAAAGGAATGGTTTCTCTCTGTCTTGCAATTTCTGGCCATAAAGCTGATACAACACAATTTTAGAGTATGTACTTGGTTTTTACTAGTGAAACAAGGCATTAAATCAGGAGGCTTCTTACAGCATTAAGAAAATAAGAGCAGTGGTTTGCAGGGCAGGTCATCATCAGGGAGAAAAACATTGTTTTCCTCCTTTTCTACTTCTGTGCTTACCTATTCTAGAGGCCAACTGTGTTTATAGTAGACTAAGCAATAAGTATTCATGTAAGAACAAGAGCTGTTTCCTTTGGGAAATGTTGGGGAATTCTCAGTCCTTCCTTCCTTCCTTCCTTCCTTCCTTCCTTCCTTCCTTCCTTCCTTCCTTCCTTCCTTCCTTCCTTCCTTCCTTCCTTCCTTCCTCTCTCTCTTTTTCTTTCTTGAAGACTTTTTATCTTTATTGGATCTACATTGATCCATTTACAATAAAAATTAGAGATTAGAGTACGTTTCTCTTTGGAATAGATCCATGGTAAATTCAAGTTCTCATTTCTCCTATTTTAAAGTTTCATTGCATGTTCTGGGAGAATGTCCAATTATTTGTAAATTCTTGCCTTCCTACTTTCTGTCATTCCCTGCTGCACTCTGAACTTCATTTTTTCCCAATGTCCTAAGGAGGTCAAAGATGCACCCGCTCTTATTACCACATTATCTATCACCTGGTAACCAAAGTGTGGGTATGGCTTTGGTAGGTCTCCTGCCTTGTTGCCAGTTTAGAAACTGATTCTGTACCATGGGAAAAGTTGCCACTGCCAACCATGTATTTTTTTCAGTGATGTTCGTGGGTTTGGCAGTAGATGGAGAATTCCATTCCTGCCTTTTGCCTATCACTTATAGGATAATTCTACCACCTTAATGCTTCCTCCTCAGGTAGCTATTTGTTCTTGGCTGTTTTAGTTTTTCTCTGGGCACATTCCCTTTCTGTATTTCTCTTTTGTCAAGTTACCTGAACAAGATTTTAATTCTCCAACCCACGGTCATATTTAAGGTGGTTTTCTGGGTGGGCTCTGGAATGAATCTCCTACATATTAATTAGCCCTTTAGCTTTGATCAAGATGTTTAACATTTCCAAATTTCACTTTTTTCATATTTAATATGATGATAGTGATGATATCAGCCTAGGTGACTTGCAAAGATTAGTGAGATATTCTTATAAAATGTTTATTTAACATATATTAAACAATAATGCTTTTTAAGGGAGATCAGCAAATGAAGTGATTGATCCTACACCTTCTGATAATAAAAAAACAATTTAAAAGATGCCTAAATTATTCCTTTGATAAAGTGCTCATCACACTATATTGTAGTTTCCTTAGCTGTCAGTTGAGGATAATTGTGTGCATTTACTTTGCATAGTAATCCTTACTATGCAAATTAAATGAGATAATAGAGGCATAACACTTATAGTTGTACATGGAATATGGTAAGCTCTCATGGAATGCTTAAAATATAACTTTTTGTCATTTCTATACCATTGGTGGGAAAAATTAAAAGGATATGTGGCCACCCCATGGGACTGATGCATACTAGTTGTTCAGGCCTTATTTGAGGTTGATTTGCACAATCAGTAACTTGGCTGCTCTTCTCTTCCTCTTTCAGCTGCACAGTTGGACAGCATTGGCTTCAGCATAATCAGGAAATGCATCCACGCTGTGGAAACCAGAGGTAAAGTGGTTCAACAGATGGCATTGTTCTCAGTGAAGGTCATGCATCTGGTGAGACAGCAGACCTGTTACCTGCTGTTTCCCGATTTTAAGTGACTCATTAACTCCCCAAGTGCCATTGTCAGTGTGTTTCTGCAGCAGGGGCTCTCAGCAGTCATGGTGTTATCCACCTTTTTGACTGATCAGAAGAATGTTGTAAGCACATCCATATCAAATACATAGAATTATAAGGAATCCAATTACAAAATTTCAATTTAAGTGTTAAAAGCATGATTGTGATGTAATAATATGTTTTTATTATTAACACTTTAACAAGTTAGAGCACTGGGTCTGATTGCTGCTAGTTCTGAAATGGCAATATTTCATGATGTCTGTAAAGTATCATGAAAATATCTGTGACAGTTGACCAGGTTGCAGGTACTGCTAATATCACTGGTTTGTTACTTACATTGTAATGGACAGGGGTGCTTAATTTTAGTTATAGGTTAGTAAAAAAATAAAGATGTATTCACTTTTCTGCCTAAATTCAGATAATCTGACCTCGCTAGTGGACTTTTGGGGGGGTCTGTATCACCCCAGGTTTCGATTGGGAGCTAGTCCCTGAGAACTAGCTGGGTGGGTAGAAGGGATCTGCAGTGGAGCTGTGGGCAGGCTCTGCCTGAAGCACATTGACTTTCTGCAGGTCTTTGAACAGAGCTTTGAGATCCTTTGTAGAGCTGGTTCATCTCATGGTCTCCATCCCCTCAGGAGAGATTGCTACAAAGGAGATGCATTTGTTCTGGAGTTTGGAGCTTTGCATGTACTGGTCTATTGTTCCCCTGAGAAAAGCTAATAACTATCTTTCTACTGAATTTGATTTGAACTATTGTCAAGTCAATAAATAGAGTCTTATTTATTCTATAGCCTCTCATCCTACCAGCTCTTTTTATTTGTTGGAAAGAGGTTCTGTCTTTTAAAGCAGGATCCATAGCTCCTACCAACTGAGAAATACAAACATCTTTATTAAGATTATAAAGCACTGGAGTAGAGGAGAAGAAAGATAAAACTAATCTTATAAACCTCTGTTTCTTAGTGTCCAGTCAAAAAGGGTTCTTTCCAAAGTAGTTATATTAATGCTAACATTTTTTACATTTGCTGATTTTCGCTACCTTGCATCAATAAAAAATTAAGGCAGCTTGCAAAGATATGTAAAACACAGCCAGAGAATATAGAGTTGAAATAGTTAGATTTCTGGGGATTGATCTTGAGGATATAAGGACCTGGGCCAGACTAAGCCATAAAGATGTTTTCGCAATGGTGTTGATCAGAAACTGGCCAAATGTCTCATAAATTGGTTACATCAACCTTGAAACAGCCTTGAAGTGAGAAACTAGGAGTCACTAAAAGTGCAGTGGGGATACATTTGTTGACTTCTAAGGTTCCCATTCTATATATTTAGTGAAATATGTAAGTTATGAAACAGCTTAGTACAGGTCTTGTATGAACCTGTCCTGGGGCTGGAAGAGTGAGGGAAAGCCATATCTGCACAGGTATTGTTGTGCTGTCTGCTATTTTTCACTATCTTCCTTTGCTTTATTTATTTGCCTTAACTGCAGTTTTCTAAAATTTTTAGAGTATTTATTAGTGAGGTAATTTTTCAACAGATATTTTGGTTTGCTTTTTATTTTAAAGGAAAGATAACAAACACAGGTTAACTATGGTATACGTATAAAATGGAGCCAAAAATAAAATTCCTCCTTGCTCCCCACCGAGTCCATGCCTATGCAGTCATATTCTTGCCTGCAGTAGGCCACTCATATACCTGTTTTCAGTAAGTGAAAGCAAGGGAGAAAGATGTTTAAAATCTTATAGAATCTATGTGATAAATGTAGACCAATAACTAGGAGGAAAACTTTTCTCATGTAAAACCAGAAAATATATGTCACAAGTAGCAGAGGAAGATGAGGGACTCCATCTCAGTTGAGTCTCTTAGCCTCTGTTTCCTTTCCTCCTCTCCCTCTAAAAGAAGGGTGACAATGATATGTTTCAATTCCTGAGAAGGTTTTCTTTGAGCACAAAGAAGAAATAAGAACAGTGTGAGTGAAAGACCATTTTAGCATTAATTCTTGAAGGAAGTGGGTATTTTCCTATTGCATTACATGTATGTACTCCTGTTTTTGGTGATTAGCCCTCCCAAATGCTGAGTTTTGTTAATAACCTGGCATTGTGTCAAGTCCCAGGAAAGCATAAGACAAAGGAAGTAGAGACTCTTCAGAAAAGACAAGCTCTTCTATCTGCTATTTTACTGAAATCATGCTTTTGATACTAACTTGGGGACCCCCTCCTTGGGAGCTCCAATTCTTAGATTTTATACAGGGACTTCCAGCTCATTAATCATGCAGGACAATGTCCTTGCTTAGACAGAGGCATTTTAGCTGTAAAATCCTGTAAAATTCCAGACTAATTCCTTTTACTCATTAATTTCACTTCTGTTAATTATATAATCAACGTTTTATAATCAAATCAAATTTTATAATCAACCTTTCCCCAACTTTTTCCAAAGTAGAGGACCAGATGAAGTGTGTAACACAATGTTTTCTTTATTTCTCTCATACTTCACATAGACTGATGCTGGAGATAAAATCAGTGGGTTTATGGATTGTATTGGGATTGCAACACAATGATGGTATAATGAAGTTCATATTGTAGTTATGGAAAGATAAAGAAGAAACCAAATAGGAAAGATAATTTTTGATCTTGCTAACTGCTCTGAAGTAAAAGAAAACGCAGTAAGAGACTGGCCACTAGTGTAGGGGTGGGGTGCCTTAGATTGAAGATGTTGCCTTGAAGCTGAGAATGGTGTGTTCTGGAGACAAGTGTCCTCCCAGGTAGAGGTAATGGCTGTGAATGTGGTCTTGCTCTGTTGGAGTGATAGGAAGGCCAGTGTGACTGGAGCAGAGTGAAGATTATCAGAATCAGCTTTGATTGTGATTGAAGTGCAATGGGAAAGCCTCTGGAAGATAACTTTTTTCTTAAGAAAAGGCTTGATTTGAACTTATTCGTAGTTGAAAAAGTTCAAGAGTTAGTTGGAGAATGTACCTCAGGGAAATAGGATAGTATACTAGGGACCAGTTAGTTAAAAGGTATTAGATGGGATGGCCAGGATAACATGAGCAAATTTCATTTCACATGGTCTACCTGTCCCTTTTCATAAATTGTGTAGTGGATGTTTTCATCCTTACTCGTAAATGAACAGGGTACAGAGGTGGGTTAGTTTTTGGCCTTTGTTTAGGTTTTCTGCTCCTGTTTCCTTGGTATGAGTAAAGGAGATCCTTTTCCTCATAAAAAATATCTGCAGTAAAAATGAGAGGATTTTTTAAATTTTTCATTCTTGGTTAACATTTTCCAAAATTAAAAATGTTTTTATACCTCAGTATTCTCATTCCATGTGTGAAAATAGATTGTAACTTATTCTATTATGTAGTATGGCATTTTTATCATGTCAGTTTTGGCATTTTTTTAAAATGCTGGTTAAATAAAATGTTTGAAAAATACAATTTTGCATCTTTCAAAACCCTTCAGATGCTGCCTCTGGCAAGAAATGAGGAAGATTTCTTTTCCCTCTGATTATTGAGCTAACATGAGGGCTAAAGTGTGCAGCACACCCGTGAAATCCTAGACAGCTGTACCAAATTCTACTCCTTTGCTAAGAGCAGAACTGAGTGACAGGGAACTTTAATTAGAACAGCTTTTAGAAGAACCAAGAAAATGAAAAAAGTGAATTTGTCTGGGTTGACTTGACTTGTGCTCTGACGTGCCTCTAATTAAATCATCACTGTTTCTCTTCTCAGGGATCAATGAACAAGGGCTGTATCGAATCGTGGGGGTCAATTCCAGAGTACAGAAGCTGCTGAGTGTTCTGATGGGTGAGTGCTCCAGTGGCTCTGCAGGCAGGTCCCCTGGGGCAAGGGTTGGGGGACTCCTGTAAAACTACCAGGCCTGTAAATACAGACAGCTTCCTGTGTACTAGGGTGTCTAAAAGGTAACTCCCAAAAATCAGCTAACAAACTAACTGTCCTGATGTCAGACTTTGTTGGAAGGGTACCAAGTGGTACTGGACAAAATGGAAAATGGCAGGTCAAGGCATCACACCCTTTCAGTTTGTGGACTCAGCTACTACCAGTCTAAGTGGCGCTTGGGTTGCACGTGTGACTACCGCACACTGCTCTGTTTTTAATAGCTCATGACTACCTCTGCCTTCTTGGGAGACAGGTATTTAGCGGGCACACCCTGTGCCTAAAGAAGGACATCCTTCTAGACCGTGGAGGCCCTCAGATCTCATTTCCTGTGATGGAAGTGTCATATGACTCCAAATAGAATGCATATATGCAGATCGTTCTGAACCTCTTTGCTTCTAGATTGCAGCCTATTCTCTTTATCGGAGCAGCAGAACCTCTTTTGCAATTTTAATTTGAAACTCCTATCTTCAAATGTGCTGTGTTGGAATAACAAATAACAAATAACAAATGTGCTGTATTGGAAACTCCTATCTTCAAATGTGCTGTATTGGAATAAAGACCCCCCAAGCCAAAATTGCTTAGGCTGCAAGTTTTCTGTATTTTTAGGTATGAATACAACCAACCTCAGTGAGTCACATGGGTTTAAATGCCAAACAGATCAGATTTCACAGAGCCATAGCTGTTATTTATCCCCATGGAAGCACTTGTAGAGATGGACTATCACTTGGGGTCCTAGTTTAGTGTTCTGAGCAGAGCTCTGTGAAGTCTTTTGTCTGAAACTATTATATTTGAGGTGCTGTTACACTAAGGATCTGTTTTTTTGCTTCATATTTGAGATATGGTTGGTTCTTTAAAAAATGAAACTTATTTTGCTATTTTTAAATATTTTACCCTAAAAATATATTAATATAATAAATTTGTTCAGAATGCAAAAAATGAGATTCTAGATTCACATGTAAGAAATGATAACAAGAGGTCTTATATATGTTTTACCCATTTTTCTCCATTGGCATTATCTTGACAAATTACAGCACAGAATCATAACCAAGCTGCAGAAAAGTTTTAAGGATTTCAGGATATCCTTTATGGCAAACCCATTTCCCTCTTCATACCTCACTCCCTGACAGTCACTAACCTGTTCTCCATTTCTGTAATTTTATCATACAGTATTGTTAGATAAATGGAATTATGCAAGGTATAACTTTTTAGAATTGTTTTTTACAGTCAGTATAATTCCCTTGAGATTTATTCAATCAACAGTTTGTTCCTTTTTATTGCTGAGTAGTGCTGTTATATAGCTGTACAATAGTTTGTTTAACCATTCACCTGTTGAAGGACATTTGGGTTGTTACCAGTTCAGGGAAGTTATGAACAAAACTTCTTTAAATATTCCTTTACAAGTTTTTGTCTGAACTTGAACTTTTTTTTTTTTTTTTTGAGACTAGGTCTTACTATTTTTGCTTGTGGAACTGCAGGCTCACGTTGCCCGGGGTACCACAGACTCAAGCAATCCCCAGCCTCAGCTTCCCAGGTAGCTGGGATTCCAGGCGCGCGCCACCACACCCAGCTATTTTTGGGGAAGTAGGTCTCACTACATGCCCCTGGGGGGACTCGAACCCCAATCCCCAGTCCCAGCTGAAGCTTGCTGGGCTGCCACCTACAGGCATGCACCACAATGCCTGGCCCTGTGTGAACATTGATTTGTAGCTGTGGGATAAATGCAAGTGCTGGGTGGTTAGTTAACTTTTGAAAAATTCTAATATAAGGAAGAATTAAGTCTAGCAGATACTGACCCACAGTTTTTCATTCAGAACTACAAACATTGGTGGAATATCTCTTCTCTGAAATAGATTGTCTGGCTAAAGATGGAATACTAGAAACTATCAGTTCTTGTTTGCAAAGTGTCCTGCTAGAGGAAGATAAGTATACATATGAGATCTATAGTGTAGCATATAATTCATGTGACCACTATGAACTGGTTCTGGAAGATTGAGTAGTGATGAGAAAAGGAGAATTAAGATTCAGGAAATATTCTTTGCAATGGCATGATGTATAGAAGTCTGTGGTAATTGTGTCATAGACTATAATATTTTTTATTATAAATATATACATGTATATATTATATCATCGTGTATCCCGGGGTTCTCTCATTTCCCCAACACACGTTAATCATCTCAATCCTTTGTGCTCTCTATCTCCCCTATTTTCTTCCCCCTCCCCTCTCTTACTCTATGGTTTGGTTCTGTTGGTTGTTTCAAATTTTTCTTATTTGTTTGCTTGTTTCTTCCTATATCCTTCATATAAGTGAGACCATCCCATATTTCTATTTTTCTTTCTGGCTTCTTTCTGCTAGTATGATTCCTTCTAGCTTTGTCCATGTTGCTGCAAATGACATACGCTTGTCCTCTCTGACTGATGTATAGTATTCCATCATGTACACATACCACATTTTTTTCAGTCATTCATCAGTTTTGGGGCATTTGGGTTGTTTCCATATCGGGGCAATTGTAAACAGTGCTGCAATAAACATGTGCATACAGGTGTCCTTTTTAATTAGTGTTTTCATGTCCTTTGGGTAGATTCCTGGTAGTGGGATTGCTGCCTTGAATGTAAATCGACTTTCAATTGTTTGAGGGTCCTCCACACAGTCTTACATAGTGGCTGGACCAATTTTCACTCTCACCAGCAGTGTTAGAAAGTTCCTTTTTCTCCACATTGGCACCAACACTTGTTGTTGCCCCCCCCTTTTTTTTTTAATATGGGCCATTTGTACTGATGTAAGAAGGTATCTCCAGTGTGGTTTGAATTTGCATTTCCCTCATTATTAGTGATGTGGAGCACTCTTTCATATGCCTGTTGGCCATCTGTATTTCCTCTTTCGTGAAGTGTCTTTTTAGTTCTTCTCCCCATTTTTAGCTGGGCTTTTTGCTTTGTTTTTGTTGAGTTGTGTGAGCTCTTTGTGTATCTTTGTTATCAGACCCTTATCACTTGTCTGGAGGGCAAAATTTTTCTCCCATTTGGTTGGGTTTCTTTTTGTTGTTTATTGTCTCTTTTGCTGTACAGAAACTTTTTAGTTTGATCTAATCCCAGCTTTTATGTTTTCCTTCATTTTTTTCACTAGCTGTAGATGTGTCCATAAATGGATTTCTGAAGTATGTATAAATATAATGGAGGGTTTTGCCCAGGTTTTCCTCTATGTATTTTATGGTTTTAGGTCTCACATCCAGGTCTTTACCCATTTTGAGTTGATTTTTGTACAAGGTGTGAGGGTGTTATCTTGGTTTATTTTTTTGCATTTTGTGGTCCAATTTTCCCAGTACCATTTAATGAAGAGACAATCCTTGTTCCAGTGTATGTTTTTTGCCCCATTGCTAGAGATTAGTTGACCATATATGTGTGGTTTTATTTCTGGGCACTTGATTCTGACCCATTGGTCTGTTTGGCTGTTTTTGTACCAGTACCATGCCATTTTAATTATTATGGCTTTGTAATATAGTTTGAAGTTTGGGATTGTAATACTTCCGTTCTCCTGTTTGTCAAGAGGGTTTTGGTTATTCAGGGTCTTTTGTTGTTCTATATGAATTTCAGTAATTTTTGTTCTATCTCTTTAAAATATGTTATTGGGATCTTTATTGGAATTGCATTGAATCTGTAGATTACCTTTGGTAGTTTTGGCCACTTTGATAATGCTGATTCTTTCAAATCCATGAACAGGGAATGTCTTTCCATTTTTTAGCATCTTTTATTTCTTTTAAGAATGTTCTGTAGTTTTCTTTGTATAGCTCTTTCATGTCTTTTGTTAGATTTATTCCCAAGTATTTAATTTTCTTTGGCATGATGAAAATGGAGTGGTATTTTTGATTTCTTCTTCTTCTGATTGATTCTTTGCATATATGAATGCTATTGATTTTTGTGTGTTGATTTCTTATCCAGCTACCTTACTGAATTAATTTATTACTTCAGTTAGCTTTTCTGTGGATTTTTTGGGTTCTCTACTTCGAGTATCATATCATCTGCATATAATGATAGCTTTATTTCTTCTTTCCCTATTTGAATTCCTTTTATGTCTTTCTCTTGTCTTATTGCCCTAGCTAGGACCTCCAGAACTATATTGAAAAGGAGTGGTAAGAGTGGGCATCTTTGCCTGGTTCCAGATATAATTTTTTATTATTATTTATATTCGAAAGGTTTTGAGACTGGGACAGGAGAGTTAAAACTAAAAAGGTAACATGGTCCCTTATACTGAGGAACTTGAATACTGTGCTAAGAAATTTTTTGGTTCTTTGTTTTTCTACAAGGAACAAAAACACTGTTAAAAGTTTCTAAAGTACTGTTGTATATGTTAGGACTCTTGCATACAAATATTCAGAAGACTATTCAGAATAGTTTAAGGAAAAGATAAAAGGTACTTATTTGTTCACATTATTAGTGAATTCAAGATAACAGAGCCTACTGGCTCCAGTGTGCTGGAGCCTTTCCTGTTTCTTTCTTCTGGCTTCTTATTATCCATGCCTCTGCTTTTCTTGGTATTGCTGTGTTCTCTGTGGGAATGTACCAAATATTCTGGCCTCAGTGGCCCTTGGAGCACTGAAAAGAGAATGTCTTTCTGATACTTTTAGCAGAAGGCCCCAGGGAGGACTTTGATTGGTCATTTGGGCATTTACAGGATTCATTTCTCAAACTGAGGCCAGTCATATGATCTACAGCAAATGAATCTAGAAGGCCTGGGTCCTGTGTCTAATCTGATGATGTAGGGACAGTTGTAGGGGGATAGTTTGGGTAAGGTATTAGTTCATTGAATTTGATAAATCAGTCAGGATTAACAGAATAATGAAGGAGTGTTTTCCTGAGATAATGGCCGCTGGGTGGATAAAAAAGTACATCCAACACAGGTGTAGTGAAGTGAGATTCTGATTTCAGTAGGATAATACTGGAAGTAATGTGGAATATATATTTAATCATGGAAAGACCAGAACAGTGAAGACAGTTGCAATAGATTAGACAGAACATAACTCACCAATGAGCCATAGCTGCTCTGAAGTCAGGAAGAAAGGACTGGCTTAAAATAATTGGAGAGAGAATCAACAGGACTTTGTAAACAACTGGATATAAGGGCAGAAAGATTTCAGAGACAACAGGTTATTATGTAAGGTGACAATAATTAAAAGAAACATGACTGGTTTGCTAATCTAAAGAAAAAGCAAAAAACACTTTAGCTGAGTAGTGCTAAGCAGAGTGATTATATCTTGTTTATATCACTTATTTCAGTGGCTCTTGATCAAGATATTCATCCTTTAGTTTTGGGAAAGAGGAAAATAACCATGAATGTCTAAAATAATCATTAATATTACGAAACACTAATAATTAGCAGCTCAAAGTTACAAAGCTAGTAATGGGAGATATTATGGATGGACTGGGATCTCAGCCAGAGCCTAGAGATACCACAGGACCAGAGCTACCTGAAGACTGAGAATGGTATCCATGATTCTCATTATTAGTTCATTAAATCGTTTAGATCTAGGATTGCCCATTAACTAAGAAGAGTCCAAACCTGAGGAGTTCTGTCTCCCTACCTTTTGGCTAACATACTCTCATCTCCATTAATACTTAGTACTGCTACTGGCCTGGATTATATAGGAGTGTTAGGTAAATATGACTCCTGTACTTCAGACCTTTCCATGAGATGGCTGCGCTGTGTGAGCCATTCATTCATTCTTCCTTTATACTATATTCATTAGATGTCTTCGCATGTGTCAGGCACTATGTAGGATATGGTTTTGCAGAGTCTCTCAAAAGTGGAATAGAGCATTTTTGTTATGGAAAGTACAGGTTAGGATGAAATAAAACCAGACTTCCTTTGATCATTTATTTGTGTATTTCTTGATACATTGGGGCGGGGGTGGGGGTGGCTAAGGTAGGGTGAATAATAAAAGAACCAGCTCTTTGAAAAGATTTTCTTTTTACTGATTTAGATTTCTTAAGAAAACTCACCAGGATTTCTCACAGCAAATGCAGTTTGGTCTAGTGCTAATGTCAGGACAAGAGCTATCCTTGATCCCTTCCTCTTAGTAGCAGAGATTGCTAGTCTCTGAAGAATAAAAGAACTCAGGGTAACATGTATTCCTAGAAATAGAATATCTTCCATGTCTTTATGGTTTGTTTTTCTCCCTTCCCTTGACTCTTACGTGAATTTAAATGTTTCCAAATTTCAACTCAACCCTTTTTTGATATCTAAATTGACTGATTGCTTGTTCAGTATATGCTTATCTGTCTTCCTGTGTAACTATTTTTTCTGATTAAAATTATAAGTGACCAGTTTTAACTGCCCAAAGTTGGAGAAATACAAAACGTACAAAGAAGAAAATAGAAGTTTGGCAGATTTGAGAAAACCTTTATTGATCATTTTATCATATTAATATATTCTTTTAAATATAATATTCTATAAAATAATAGATCCTGTTTGCAAAATTGGAATCACACTGTGTATAGATGTTGCTTTTTAGTAAACCTTTTTCATGTAACAGTGCAGCATGTCTACTCTCTGATGATGTTGAAGTTTTTCTGGATGATGTTTTAGTCCCATATTGTTTAAGAAAGTACTATGTACTTGCTTATAATTCATCATTTTAGAAAGCACTCAGGTAAACATTCCCATAACAGCAGAACTGCAGAGGTTAACAGCATGCATTTTGGGGTTAGACACATTGCAGTTTCACTGCTTTCTCATTTGGCCTCACACAAATCATTTAAACCCTCTAGTCTTTCTCATGGTCTATAATGATAGCACCTATCTCTTTAATAAGGAATAAATTAAAAGATCCATGATCAATTGAACTTTGATAAAGATTTCAGAGTAGTTCATTGAGAAGAAAAAGTATTCAGCAAATGGTACTAGTATAACTGGACATTCTTATGAGGGGGAAGTTAAATTTAGCCCTTATATACAAAAATTAACTCCAAGTAGATCATAGTTCTAAACCTAACAGCTAAAACTATAAAATTTCTAAGAGAAAAGTCTTTTGTCCTTTAGAAAATCAGGTATCAGAAGATAAGTCTGGTAATCTGAACTTCATCCAAACTACTCTTCACTATATATTAGGAAAAAAGAAAAAACAAGTTACATATTAGGAGACTATTTACAGCAGATATATCTGATAAGTGATTCATATCTAGAATGTATTGAAAATAACTCTTGCAACTCAATAATAAAAGTTCAATCCACCCAGCTTTCAAAATGGACAAAAGATTTGAAAAATAGTTCACCAAAGAAAATAATAAACAAGTAGCCAAAACAAACTCATAAAAATGACCAGCATTATTAGTCATTAAGGGAAAACAAATGTTAAAAATGTAATATTTTTAATGCTATTAGCATAGATGAGGTCTCTAAATTAAACACAGACTCATATCATGAAAAAATGAAGCAACTAAGTCTCTGATATTTCTGATAGGAATACAGAATCATCCAGTTGTTTTTGAAAAACAATTTGGCAGTTTCTGATAAATATACTTGCCATTATGACTCACTCCTACACATTTTCACCCTGTTCCATTCTAAGTATTTATCCAAGAGATGAAAATGCAGTCCTTATAAAGACTTATATGCAAATATTTATCGCAGCTTTATTCACAACAGCCAAAAACTGAAAACAACCCAAATATTCAACATGTGACTGAATAAACAAATTGTCATATCCTTAAAGATATACTGTATCCATGTACCTGCAGCAATATGGATGGATTTCAGAAGTATGAATTTGAGTGATTGCTAAAGCTAGAGATTGAAGGAATAGACTCTAAAATAAGCAATGGGGGGATTTTTGGGGTGATGAAAGTGACATATCTTGATTGTAATGGCAGTTTTGTGACTATGTACATTTGTCAAAAATCATGGAACTGTGCACTTAAAAAGGATGACTATACCTCAATAAATTTGACCTTTAGCAGAGGATTCTCAGCCTTCCTCCCTGTTTAAAAAAATTCAAGTTAAAACAGATAAACTTTTTTTTTTTAACCTGTCTGTTTATGATCAAAGAGATTACATGTTGTCAAGGATTTAGGGAAGGAGTTACTGGCAGTGTATATTTCAAATTTTAAAATACATGTGCTTTTGATCCAAAATTACTTTCTGAGGAATTTTTCTATGGTAAATTCTATGGACATATGCAAGGAAGAGTAGTTTTATCATTATCACAAGTCAGGAAAAATCTTCAGTTTACATTAATGGACACATAAAATTGACCATGGTACAATGAAATACTCTGAGATAGATATAACTTTGCTAATTTGGGACAGCTCCTTAATATATTGTTAAATATATTTAACCAAGTGCAAGTAACAGCATAGTATGTTTCCATTTGTGTTTGGAAAAAATGTGTATGTTCCTGTATCTGTTTATTCACTCATACCCTGTTAGAGACAGCATGCTACATGTTCACACACACGCATATACTCCCCGTATTGATCTGTTTCCTTTAGGTTAGGAAAGGCTACTCTCTCTCTCTCTCTCTCTCTCTCTCATCTTCCCCTTATAAGCACTACTTCTAGTCTATGTCTTCTAAATTCATGTGGGAGTAGATCTATGTGGAAATACTTTTACTTTACCCACATGAGGAGGTTTTGTGTATTGGATTGCTCTCCTCTAGATCACTTTTACTAAACGTTGTGATAGTCAACAGATATGGTGGGGGAAGATGTACTGAGTACTAAAGAAAATTGTAAGTTGTATCTCTTTATCATATCCAGATATGAGAAGCTTTTTCAAGTGAGGGAAGTATTTGTAGGAAGGTGTAAAAATTGGTAGCACTTTCTGAAAGTGGTCTAGCTTGGGAGACCGTATTCAATTTAGTTTGGATATTAAATGAATTAAAATGGACTTTCTCAAGTTATGAGCCTTGCCTCATTAGTGCTATAAAAGCCCCATAGCCAGGCTGTAATTTGACTTTCCTCTCTGTAATGTTTTACAATATTTCTATGGTTACAGAGCTTGAATAAGTGGAAGCTAATCATTAGTTTGCTAAATGTGGTTCATGGAATGGTTCACAACTCCCAGACCTGCCAACTGCTGCTTGTTTAGTGTCATGTTCACCCTTCTTGGGTAGAAGTTAGTTTATTCCTCAGAAAAATGTACAGTAACCCTTGTCTCTCATCCAGAGACCATATAGTGTGGCAGCTTTCAATGAATCTTAGGGATAGGGACAGGAAAAGGTCATGCTAAGCAGGATTTTTGTGATGCATTTATGCAACAAGAAACCATTAAGAAACTATAAAATGACAGAACAAGAAAAGAATTAAAAGAGCAAAGGTTTTGGATATTTGAAAAATAAAATTTTGTTGTGTTTTAAGTTATTTGCTGTGCTAGAACTCTGTGGAACTTACCATTATATCATCCTAGAAATAAAATTCTGCTCTTTAGTCTCATTATTTGTTTTATGTGACAAGTCAGACTTCATTATTGTCCAGGGTCATCTGCAAATATGACACAAATGTTTTGCTTTTGGAAAGCCAAATGTTTTACAATCTGGGCCCCTTATCTCCCAAAATGTGTTAAGGGAATACGCTGAGAGCAATAGGTACCAGCCTGATATATGTACTTATTTGAGATTTAGAACCTCAGTTATTAAACCAGTGATGACCAGCTGGCTTCTTCCTACTGGAAGGAAAATGGATTCTTTCCCCGTAACTAGAAAATATACTTACCTGTAAGTCATTCCCTTTTCCCACTGAAAGACTGCTGGTCCTGCCAGACACACCTTTTTCTTCTTGGCAACTGTCCCAGAAAGAGTCTGGTTGCTGTCTCTGTTTACCTGCTGCATTATTTAGATACCTTTGGATTGTAAAAACCTTAACAGAACTGGTCTTAGAAAAAGGAAATTTATTGACCCCCTGATTAAATAGGTTATACAAATATCAAATCATTGTTTTACAAACCTAAAACTAATACATTATATGTCAATTATACTACAATGGCAAAAAAATTCATGGCCAGATACAGGTGTTGAAACCATGTCATCAAAACCCACTCTCCTGCTTCTCTCTTCTCTGCCCTTATCTATCAGGCTCAACTCTCAGACTATATGTCCTAAACCAGAGCAGTTGCATAATTGCCCATGTGCAAACCCAGCAGGTAGCAGGTATCCTTACCTCTATCTCCTGGATAAGTCCTGCAACTCACTCTGATGGAACTAGTTATAGTTTGAGACAATTCCTGAACCAACCCCCAACCATGAATCTTGAAGTTCATTCCCCACCCAAACATGTGGCCTAAGAATAAGAAAAGGCAGCAGTCAAACAACAAAGGAGGTGCTGTGCAGAAAGATAAGGGATTGGGAGCTACAGTCATATTAATGCACTTTAGTGTGAGGAAACTGTGTTCTCCTTCAGTGCACAGGAACACTCCACTTTGGATGTTAAGATGGGATTCTGCTGACATGTGAAGCAGCTCAAATTCCCTAACCTATTTGTTCCCACTTGCCTGTGTGCTACTTGGGAAAAATTTGTTCTTCTTTTATAATACACACTTAAAATGTGCCCAATGTATAAAAGTCTATTTGGGGGATATAGAAACTAAACAGGACAAAAAAGAATTCTTAGACACTAAGAACAAAATGGTGGTTACCAATAAGGAAGGAGAAATAAGGGCAGGGAAATTGTATAAAAGGTATACATTGTATGGTGAAGCATGGATCAGAATATAATGTATACAGATGTTGATGTATAGTACTTTGCTCTGATATCTATGTTATAAACTACTGTTACTTCATTAAATAATAAAGAGGAAAAAAGTTCATCCAGGAGGGAGTAAGAAGAAATGACCAAGAACCAATATGTTGATGTTGATCTTCATTGCACTTTCCAGTTTTAGACAATTTATAAATACAAAAGTAGTAGAATCAAGTCATCTTTTAGAAAGCATAAAATTCACAATTCTACCAGTGTAACCCAACCTCTTTTTTTAATTTTATCATTTCTTTTTAGGCTTTATTTGTATGAGTTTCTCATAAGCATCCTTTATTCCCTTGACCTTACAAGATAAGGTCATGTTATGTAATTATCATATCATGTAACTGCAACAGTTTCCATCCATATTCTATCAGGTAGATATACAACAATTATTTTTCTATGATTATGATACAGGGTAGTAACAGAGTTGAAAATTGTATGGGTGCCAAAATGCCCAGGTGGGTGGGGTCTAAGAGAAAGACCCAGAGAAGAACCCAGAAGTGGGAAAGGGGCACATAAAAAGGACAAGCAAAGGGAGGAGGGAGAGATGAGAATGGTGGACTCGTAGAACAGGACAATGTGACCTGGCCAGGAGAAAGCCCCTGGAAGAGTGAGCTGGTGGTGGCAAGGAGTCATGGTGGGAGAGTAACTGGCAGAGAAGTAGCTGGTGTGGAGTCAGATGCCCAAATGGCAGACCGGGGGTGATCAGGTGCTGCTGAGGGCAGGCCTGGTGAACTGGTGAATCTGGCCAGACGCCACCAAAGAGGGGCTGGTAAAGAAAGTGCGTGGATCTGCAGCAAGGTGGTACATTTAGAAAGTGAGTTTGCATCATCATCTGTTGGAAAATTTTGAAGAGCCTGGATAAGCCACAGCTTGAAACACTGGGGAGAGAAAAAGCAAAGAGAAGAGACTGGAGAAAGATTGGATTTTGCAGAATACCTGCCTCAGAAGAGGGGCACCATCTTGGACATTTGTTTGGAACTTTTGGACTAAACAGTACTTGGGGTAAAATAAATGGCTACTTGTGGCATTGAGGACTCTGCTTCCCTGGTTAATTTTCCTTGCTAATAAAACCCTATTGTTTAAATTGCATTGTGACTTTGGTAACTGCTCTGTGTGGGTGGGAAAAACCTGAAAGTGTGGGCAGCATTAGCTGCATTTTAAAATATGCCGCTTTTCCAATGTTGTGAAATTTATATATAAATAAATTTAAAAATTTAAATTAAAAATAAATAAATAAATAAAATAAAATATGCCGCTTTTTTTCTGTGGCTTGTTGGTTGGAGGCTTCTGGCCTATTTTGACCTGATATCAGCATTACCAGTTCAAAGGGTATGAATGCTTTTATATTTCTTGATACATACTGTAAAATTGCTTTTCAAAATAGTTGTCTTAGTCTCTACTGCCTCCACTAATTTATTAGGGTCTCGGTTTTACTGCATTCTTGCCAGCAATAGATATTTGAATTTTTAAGAATTTTGCTAATAGGTAGAAAAGAGATATAATTTTGTTTCAATTTAGCTTATTTTGCTTAGCATGGTTTTATATGTAAAACTTAGATTTAATGGTTTTATGCATGCTTGTTTTTAGTAGTATTTTCTGCTCTGCTTTACACATTGTTTTTTCTTTATTTTAGACCCCAAAACAGCTTCTGAAACTGAAGTGGATATCTGTGCGGAGTGGGAGATAAAGACCATCACTAGTGCTTTGAAGACCTACCTAAGGTAGGGACTTTCCATTTGCAGGCAGGGTGCCAGCTTGTTATCAGGCAATCAGGAAGAAAACAGTTTTATTTTCATCACCTAGAGAGCTGTTGGGTGGGTGTTTGAGATGTGGAAACAGCTTAAATGTGGGTGCAATTAACTTAGCTGGTCAGACCAATAGTAAGCCATCCAGTCTTACAATGGGTTGTCATTGTGCATTGGTGCCAAGAGTGACTTAGGAAGCTCAGCTCTGTATGAGAAGTGACTGTGATTAATTAACCTTTAACAGAAACTAAAATATGGTATTTCCTGAAGTCTGAGACTGATCTATTAAGAGAATAAGAAATCTTGCATCCCATTCTGTTGATGTTACATAATGGTGTACCCTGTATATTTTGATAGCTTTGTACATTGCAGAGTATATTGTTGACTCTGATCCTTAGAAATGAAATTTTAAAAAATTATCTTCGTCTTAGATTGGAAATTAGTATTGTAGAGAATACTATTTTCCTTGTACTAATGTTTGTGATATTACTGCTACCTTGCTACCCCTCCCGTACTAAAGAGAATGGATGGCTGACTAGACTAGCTGTCCCCATCTTTCATAGACTGAAATTTGTGGTGGACTAGAAGGGTATGAATACTGCAGTTTTTTGCTGTAGATCTTCTTACACAGGAAGGTGGGGTCTACTATTGAAGAGGAAAACAAAATCATGAATTTGACAAACATTTGTACAGTTTTGTTAAGATTATTTGACAATAAAGGAAGAAAGCCACAGACAGGGAAGTGGTGATTCAGGTTTTCTTGGCTATTGTGGAATTGATGGAAAGATCTTAAGTGCAGGCTAAGATGTAATGCCAGTGATGACTATGATGACTAAGATTTGAATTAGGAAACTCAGTGATAATGAAATAAAGTCTGAACCAAAAATAATGTTGCTGAGAAGCTTATTACTTGAACTCTGAGGAAAAAAAAAGCAACTGGTTTACAATTAAACGTATACACTAAGCATATTTATACCCAAATACTCTCATTTACACAAGACTGTTTCATCAACTTATGGTATTTAGTACTTACTTTTGCTTGTTGATGTTGATTAGCTAATAAACAGTAAGTGTAAAATCTATTTTTTTAAAAAGCAGGTACATTTTCATTTTCAATATGTCATGTGTAAGATTGGGAGCCCATCCTTTGGCATTCCTAAGCAGCACTCACTCTATAAGGAATTTAGTACAAAAATCTCTACAAAGTCTTTCACTGTGTTTCCGATGAACTAATTAACAACAAGCTCCTGCAAAGATGAAAGTTTAAGTAAAGGTAATAATTGCAAATGCTTAGTTACTTCCCTGTTTCTCAGATACATCCTAAAGTGCTCTTGTTCATGGGTGAGTCACTGACTGAAAAGGAAATCTCTTGGTTAGTGGGAGACTTTTTGCATTAGTCCTAATTATTCTATTCGCTTAAAGGAGAGAGAAAATGAAAGTTTTAGTTGAAATCTTGCAACCCTTTTAGTAGGAAAACTAAGTTGAACTAAGGTTTAGTTGTTGTTGTTTCCCTGTGATCTTTTGTCTTTGAGAGATGTAATATAGTTTGGCAGGCACTAGATTCCTATTTAAAGAGAAGATGATTATGTTTTATTGAACTGACTAGTGTATATCCTTTCATTCCAGAATGCTTCCAGGACCACTCATGATGTACCAGTTTCAAAGAAGTTTCATCAAAGCAGCAAGTAAGTTTCTGTTTTGTCACAGATTTAGGGGGAAGGGAATAGATTTTTCTGTTTCAAAGAGCAATCAGTATCTCAGAATAAATATAAGATAATCTTTTATATTCTTCATATAAACTGCCACATTTTTCACTCATGAAACCAACACAGAATAAAAGTGAAACTAAATCAGGATTGCTAAGGACCTTGCTACCACAGAAGAGGAGGAAAACTTAATTTTTTTTCTGTTTTTGGATTATTTTGTTTTGTTTTGTTTTTGAGGGGTAGGGTAGAAAGGAGAGAGAAAGCTAGCCTGTCTTTCTAATTTTGATTACTGGAGTTCTAACTCCCTGGGTTTTTTCCAGCCCTTGAGTAGCATTTTGCAGAACGAGTCAGACACTGCATGTTGCCTAAGTTGAGCTTTGGAAGTGTTTGCCTGAATACAGCACCATTTATATAACGTCCTAGTTTTCTTTCCATCATGGATTCCATTTGTAGCTTCTGATCATTCTTCAGCTGTATCATACAGGTGTCAAATTACTGGTATTAAAATACACAGGGATTAGGTGCAGGCTATCCTAAGTGTCCTGGAATCTGTCTACTTGGGGCAGTATGATTCTTTAACATTTAAATCTAGCAAGAATCCCTACAGTGCTAGATTTGCCTATACATTTCCATGCTTCCTTTAAGCCTTAAGAGCTTGTTCACTCTAGTGACTACTACTGGTTTACTTTAGTGGTAGTGGTGCTCTGGGGGCCTTATTTACTCAGGGCTACCCCCTCCAAACAGGAAGGAGAGAGCTGGAAGTGAAGACAGTGTTTATGTGATTTCTGTCTCAGAGAAATTACAAGCCCATAGCAAACATTCTCTAATTAAACCACACATCATTCCTATAAATAGGTGTGGTGAGTGAGTACCATCAATCTATTTCCCTGAGAAATAGAGCCACTTACCCACGTTCATCCAAGAGAACATGACAGGCCACAATTTAGGTTTTAGGCTGATGGAAAGATTTGCGTATTTTATCTGCCATTACTTATTTTACCAGTTTGGTTGTCATACTGATTTAGAAATAACTGGATCTCTCCTTTTAACTCTTGCCTTGAGGTGTTATTTTGATATTTGAAACCCTTTGGATGTTGTTCAACTATGATTTGTTTATAACTTAATGCATGCATCAAGTTATTTCTTTCCTTAAGATGAAGTCATCATTCTGCTCCCAAGTTTGTTCCTGCTCTGAGTGTGCATTTGACTGACTCAGCTTCCTCAAGTCATCATACTGACTTGAATTTTCTGATAGTCATTATTTGGATGAACTGAAGAGCACCATTCAAAGCTCTTCTAGATCTAGTCATACTCATCATGAATGAGTGCCCAGAACAGCATCTCAAATCTTTGAGAAAGCTTCAGTCTTTTAGTGCCCAACCTTTAGTTTCCTTTGATTTTTGCCTTATAAATGGATTTAACTGTGAAATTTCTCAAATATCACCTCTCTCTTCTTCCTTTGCAGAGCTGGAGAACCAGGAATCTCGGGTCTCTGAAATCCACAGCCTTGTTCATCGGCTCCCGGAGAAAAATAGGCAGATGTTACAGCTGCTCATGAACCACTTAGCAAAGTAGGTTTAAGATTGATTGCTGGTCCTTTTTTTTTTTTTTTTTTTCATCTTGCAAAATTCTTATTTTCCACAGTAAAGATGGTCTTCATTTTGCTTATGGTTTCCTCTTCCACTGTCATATCAGGGCTGTTGCAGGCTTAGAAAAACGTATGACATGTTGGCTGCCTCAGTTAATAAATGCCAGATGGTTTGCAGAAAAAGCTGGGGAAGTGTCCAAGCCATCAGGCTGAATTTTCAGGGTAAACAAGAGTATGTTATCCATGATACATACCAAGTCTCTAAGCAGAGATTTCAGGGGTTCTATAGTCTTGTGATAGTCAAGGGCACACAATGATATGTTATGGGCTTACAGACTTTGGGTTTGAAGTCAAAAGAGCTAGATCCTAGAGCTGACTGTTCTTATCAAACCACTTAACCAGTCCTAGATTTCTCATCCTTCATCAGTCACTATACATGTGTGAATATTCTAAACTTCCTTGGATTTTACTGAATGTTCTTGACTAGAGTGTGACAAATGAAAAGACAGTGAAACAGTTAACCTGATTTGTAAACCCTAAATTCTGCTGACCTGAAACGTCATAATTTGGCACCGTATTCATTGTTCATGCCATTAATCACTGGGCTAGGCTGACACTTTGCTGAGCAATGATGATATATTTTCATGTTTCTATCAAGCATTTGACAATTACCTTTTGGAAAGTATGTGTGTGTGTTTACATGTCTATAATATATATAACATACATATATTTATATATCTGGCTATATATATGTTTATGTTTATGGTTTTGTATATTTTGTAATATATATAAAACTGTAAACGTTGTTAGCCTGAAGCAGATGTTGCTCTGTTACCTGGTCAAATTTTTTCTTGCCACACCATGGCAAAAAATAGACAGGTTCTCAAGGGAAGTGCCTAAAATAATCAAAGAGTTCTGATAGCATATATTTAAAATAATTCAAAGTAATGAGAAATGGGATTTAAAAATAGCTCCAGATGCTCTGAGAGGGCAGTCAGTGGCTGTTTCCATATAATCCAGTTAATGGCATTTATTAAAAGAAAGACTGGATGAAGTCTTAGTTCCAAAGTTTACATCCTTGTGGGATTTGCACCAGAACAGAGGAATATCCAGGTACATGCTACAGTTGAGCATGTGTGGGGTTCCCCATGATGCTTTATGGCATGGGCCTCCAGAGATGTTCAAGCCTGCTAGGAGCTGCAGCAGGGACAGCAACCAGTAGAATGTAATTAGTCTTTCAAGCTATGCCACTGTAATGAGCACTTAATTGAACTGAGAGAGACCGAGAATAAATGGTGATCCAGCAGAACCAGTATTAAATATTACCGTTGTTAAATGTCCTGAGGATTGTTAGGAATCTTTTTAAAAATTAGTAATAATAAGGTAAGGTGGACCTTGAACGTTGGACTTGTTCATGTTCCATCTCCTGGTTAAAGGTTCACTTTCTCCCTCTTTTTCTATTCTGTCCTTTCCCAACCCCATTAAAGTTCATCCCATTTCTGTTCCTACCCCAAGGAGTAGTAGTATAAGAGTATGTTAATTATGACTGTGACCCTGACTTTTTGCTTCTTAACAAATTTGAACCAATTTGGTTTCTAGAGTTTTTTTGTTTTTTTTTCTTTTTTTTTTCTCCCACATAATTTTTGGAACATTTTATCTTGCCTTTAGTTTTATGGCATTTCTTTGTTCCATTAATCATCAAGATACCTACATGTAGACAAGCCCTCATGCCTATAATTTGAGTTATTCAGAACTGGTGTTAGAACACAGATTCAAGTTCTCAGTCCTATGTTTTTGATCCCTGGAGCCTCTAAATTTAAAATGCTTTGGAGGAGATGGGTATAAATGAGCACTTCTGAATCCAGTGAGAACTATTTAAGTTTGAAGAATTTCTTTGGCACGCAGAGAAATTCTAAGATTCCACATCAGTTCTATTCTCAATTATCACTCTGTCCTATTTTAAAATTAAGCAGTAGGGGAAAGTTAACTTGGAATAAGGGGTTTGTCTGTTTCATTCGTTTTCTCAGGTTCAGACTTACCCCAGGATGTGCCTGAGCTATTGTTTCTTGATCCTCTTACTTAATACTCAGCTTCCTTCCTAAGTTTTGGTTTCAGGGCTGATTCTGCTGATGTTTACTTCTCTCATTACCTACTATGTTTGTCCTGCATCTCAGGAACCTGGTTCAAAGGGAAGGTATTGTGTGTAGTGTATTTTTAAAATTACCCTTTAGAAAACACTTTTCAAAGATGATTTCCCAAACTGTAGAGAAAGAGTTAAGAGATTTTATATTTAATCCCAAGTAGAAATACATTTGAGGGAGGAAAAAGTCTTGTGGGGGAGGATAAAAACTCCAAACCTCCAAAGCAAATTATTTACCAGAATGCATCCAAACTGTAAACTGTTGGGTTGGTTTCAGACCTCAGAAGGAATGTAAAAATTATAGGCAACTATATACACATATTATTGCTGTTTCAGCTTAAATCTACTATGATAATTAGATGTTTTCTATTTGGATCTGGTATACAGTCTGGAGTCATGTGCCTAAAAGCATGGCTAGATTTAGCTGGGGTGCTTTGGGGTACATTGCCATTGCTGGCCCCCACCCCCCTCTACTGAATCAGACTCTGTTTGGAACCTATATCTCTGGTTTATTTCCTAGGTAATTATGATAAATAAGTCTTTTGATATGATAAAATAGTCTTTTGATAACCACTGGCCTAGGGAGTGGGCTCTATGTCAGGATTTTCTAGGAGAAAGAAATAGTTGAGAAGAATGGGTTGGGATTTAGAAGGAAGATAGAAATAGGAAGAGGAAACTGAAAGCAGTGAATTCAAAAAGATTTTATATCATAACTAAATTACCATTAAAATAAATCTGGTTTTGATTTCCCATTTCTTTAAAATTTGACCCTGTATTAAACTGAGTTTTCAGCAAATGACTTTGTCATATAAGTCATGCATAAAGCATTTTTGGTAATAAAAACTGTCCCTAGGTAGCTCTGGGACCTTGTGGAAATTATTCAGCCTCTTTAAGCCTTAGTTTTCTCTGTTCCCTTATGATAATGTGATTCTGTGTGTTCATCAGGTGGAAAGGGGGAAAAGCACGAAAAAAATTTCCCAATCTTAAAATTGCAGAAGAAATAAGAGTAGATGAATAATAAAGACTAATTTTATGGTAGTTCAAGTGTTTATATATCATGATGACTCCAAATATGTTGTGTATCTCCACACATACCATTCATAGTGGCTCACTGTAACTTTATTACAGTGTTTATGCTACTCAAAGGATTTCAAAGGACTCACTATACATCAGGAGTGTCTAGTAAAAATACCTCTTCACCGCTGACTCTCCAAAAATATACTGAGAAATAAATGTTAGCCTCTTTTCTTTTTTGAAGTATCTATTCCTTTGTTTTTAGGATAATGTTGGAGAAGCAGAGTCCTGTCACTCTTCCATCATATCACTTAGTGTTCTTTTCCTTGCAACAACAGAAAATCCCATTCAAAATGGCTTACACAATAAGGGAAGCTGCGATCTCATAACACAAAGTCAGTCCTGAGGGTTGGCTAATTTCCCCACTAAGTGATACTGCAGTTATTTTGTCATTCTGCTCATAGCCAACCTGTGTTGAACCTCTCCTGTCAGGTTCATCAGCTGTGACACTGCATCCTTGCACATGAGTGGATAAGCCAAGGCAGAAAAGACACTATTTCTTATTTGGGTTTCTTTTTAAGGACTATCATCCTTTTTTTTCCCCCAGAAGTTCTCTAGAAGACACCCCATCACATCTCTTTGGTCTGAAGCAATTACAGGCAAGGAGAGTAGGATTATCATGACTGCTTTAAACCAGAGCTCTCAGTTGTCATCTCATAGTGCCCCTTAATCTTGGTAAAGCAGCATTTTACAGAGTTTTAAGTCTATTGATTTAGATTGATTGGCATGATGAACTATCTCAATGAAAACATATGGAACAAAAAAGCCAATTTGGGAGCGGATGTGATTGCATCTGCAGAATGGGTGCTTGCATATTAAAATTGCAAAATGTGGAGAAGATGGTGAAAGATAAATAAACAGGACAAAATCAACTTTAGTTTCAGTGTTGCTTCCTAATTCCTTATTGTTCTTTACATTATCAGTCTTCTAATACTTTGTTGGATCATCTTTCACATCTGTGACTTTCCAAAAAGACAAAAGTTCTGTAGTTTGCAGTTATCATGAAGGAATAATGTTAGGCAACTGCTGGGCACACAAGTAACACTTTCTCAAAGTATATAGACTCCACTGTCTCAAGTTTTCAGGGATGAGCATCATGACTTGGCTGTTTTCTCTTTCCTGTGATGACTCTGAGTACTTCCAATGACTCTGAGTACTGAAATCAAGAAGGACATTTTCATATTCCCTTAATAATCTAGAAACAGAGTGAATTGCATCCATATACAAATGCCTGTGGTTACAAAGAAAGTCATCACCTGGCCTTGATATCAAGGAGGATGAGCCCTGGTGGTTAACTGGCATTCCTTGACATTTTTAAAGAGTCAAAAATGAAAGGAAGGAAGCATGGATACCTAGTATTAACATATATCTTACAGGTAATATCATATTCCTTCTTCATTCATTTAAATCTAGAAGATAAGATTTGGTTTAGTGAAGAACTGATGAACACACAAGAAGAACTGGTTATATCCTTGCCATCAACTAGTCCAAACAAAATAGTTGTAAAATTTTACAAAGCACATTTAAAGGAAATCAGTGCTTTTAAGATATTGACTTTCTAAGATGGAAAACTCCTGTGAGTTTCCCTGGCCACCTTCCCTCAGCCATACAACTTGGCTCTTGAACCTTTCTTTTCTCTAGTAAACCACCATACACTCACTGCTGCTGGCACAGAATCGTGTCTCTGCTGGGCCACCGGTGGTGTGACTTACACTTCAACAGAGCCTAACTGACCACATTCTCTAGTCTCATTCAGTTTCTTCCTTGCCAGCTCCTACAATGAACTGTTAGTTCTGGTGATCTTAATCCCTAACTATCTCTTGCATCCATTCACTTCCCCCCTTCCTGTTATTACCCTCATCCAGGGTACCATTGTTTCTTCACCAGACTGCTTGCAGAGGCCTCTTCCTAGCTCAGTCTGGCAGGTGGTACTCTGTCTCCCTTCTGGTACACAAACTTCATGCTCTGCAGCCCGGGAGCTTAGAACACTGCAGATCTCAACATGTGATTCCCCTGCTTAAAAAAATTCAAAGGCAGCTTTCCCATTGCTCTTAAGACAGAACTTTGGGTATGGCATCCAAGACCTCCTCTGTGTTGGGCCCTTCCAGACTTTGTGTCCTTGATGATTACCATTGCATCCCTACTACATGGCAGACAGTAGATACTCATGAATATTTACTGGGTAGAAACATGAATAGTCTATTTCTCAGATTTTCTCTTCCCTATTTCTTCCTTATTTTGACTTTTGCAATTTATTTTCCTCTCTTTGGAGTAACTCCTCCCCAGTATGTGCCTGCCAAAGTCTACCTCATCCTTCAGCCTGAGCTCAAATGCCACTGCCTACAAGGACCTTTTCTGTCTGAAGTGTCCTCTTGTTTTCCTGAACTCCCATAGCCTTTGCTTTTTCCATTCTTAAATTGTGTGTCACATTTCACTTTGTGGGATAGTTTACCAGGTACCTCCTCACTCCTGCCGGGTCATTTAGTTCCCAGGGGACAGGCAGACTGTCTTCCTTCATCTTCATTTCTTATATAGAGGTTGCAAAAAGGGCCTATCGTCAGAACAGCCCACATGTGTGTTCTGTATGCTGCTTTAAAATTGGGGACAAGTTTTAAAATTTGGGGCAAGTTTGCAACTTTCAACAGGCATAATTTTACCTGATAAAATGCAGATCTCCTTTCTACCGATTAGCTAGAGATGAATAGGGGGCTGCACCTTATCTGCCACAGTTGTTCCTAACAGTCCCCTCTGTTCCTGATGGTTGGCCCCTCTACCTGCTTGACTGTGGGGTAGGCAGTTGGGTTGCAACTCCTGCCTGACCTGGCTGCTAATCCCAAAAAAGGAGCTTTGAATCTGGTGATCACATAAATGAACAGGCAGAAATGGACTGTGAAAATTACTTCCCTGTCAGTCTTTTTTGCTCCTAAAAGATTTGTTATTTCCAATAGATCAGAGGTTCCTGGAAGATATGAGTGATGGAGCTTCCAGTTCTGTTTATGTGGATGGGTTGAGGAGGAGAATATATTTTTTAAGACTAAGAATGGGATTCTCAAAGGACCTTCTCTAGCTATTTTTGGCAAAGCCTAAGGAAATCTCTTTAAAGGGACACTGCAAAAATGACTACCACATATTTTAAGCAAACTGGCAACTTAGCACTTTAAATTAATGGAAGCAAAGGAGAAATTAGAGTGCAACTCTTACTTTTAGCCTAGCTGTCAGATGTCCTTTTTAACTTTTTAACCCAGGTATTTCTCTGTCTTGTGACATTCCAGCCTTCTTCAGTAGTTAGCAGAAATAAATATAGTTAGATTTAATTTTTTTCTTAAAATAAAAAAAAAATCAACAAAGTTTCTGAACTCAGGGAACCCAAATTTTTGTATCTTCAGAAATACCCATTCTGAAAGGGGAAATGCTTGACTTCAAGCTGTTAGTACAGTCTTAGAGCTCCTTTGATTTGACTCTTCTGTTTATTTGAGTTCTTCCACTGCTGTTGGGTTAATTTTTTTAATGACTTTCCTGTTTTCTGATGCACCTCTTCCTCTTATGAACCCAGAGAGTCCCCTCATAGTTTCATAGTTTCAGGGAGGAGCAAAGGAGGAGGTTGTTATCTTTTCCTTTCTTAGTTGCTGCTCCTCTATCTCCTTTAGTTCAAGACATTATAAAAGCAAGAGGAGTCATCAACATGAATGTAACTTTGTTCCTTCTTTGTCAACACTCAGTACAGCTAGGTATTTTTCCTTGTCTTCCTTCTTGGTGGGGTTTGAAAGGAAGCAGGGGGCGGGGTGGGGGGGTAGTGGTGATTAGGTCTCCACTTCTATTTCTAATTTTATTTAAATGCTCTTTTTTTTCTCCTAATAAATCTAGCTAATTGTTTTATGTTACAAAAAAGCAAAACATGGAATCCACCAGCTCTTAGTTTCACTGATCTTTTCTCTTGTCTTCTTTTTCTTATCTTTTTCATTTATTTCCCCTCTGATGAGCCTGACCACTATGTACTGGCCCTGGGAGCAGTTTCAGAACTTTCTTTTGGTCTGAGCAGCAGTGACTAACCAATCTCTCTGTTCTAGGCATGGAGCCCTCTGCTGCCACATCTTCTGTGTTACACATGGAGCATTACCTGTGATGCTTCCTTTCTGACACTGGTTAGCCACCAGTGACTCAGATGAGACAGCTGCAGTGAGACAGCTGGCAACTCTTTAGGTAGTTGCAGCTCATCTGAGGAGCCAAGAACATAGTGATTGAAAGAGAACATCCTGAAGTTAGGTTGATTTTTTCTTGTCACCTCTGAAACCTTGCATGAATTATTTCATTCTTGAATGCCTAAGTTTCCTCACCTACAGTAGAAGATACATAATTGTATCAGAAACTTCCAGGTTAATGTATCAAAGTCTCTTGGGTTCTTGTCTATCTCAGCTACCTCTGCGATGACCAGTGTAGCCTCCAAATGACTTCATGCATGTGTAGCTTCATGGCCATGCCACTCTTAGCTCCCCTCTCCCCCCATGGAGGCTCCACATACAGTGGTATCCCCACATGTACAATCTGGGAGCAAGGCACAGTATTAACTTAGTACAACCTTTGACCAACAGAAGTTGGAAGATGGGCATTCCACATAGCAGTTAATAGCAGTCTTGGAAGATGCTCCTATGAAATTGAAGAGGTGTTGGAACTTGGACTGGGTAGTTGCTAGCTTCTCTGTCTCATTCCACTCAAGATCCCCAGGTAAGGTAGTATCCTGTTAGTTTAACCTCAGTTTCTTCTTTCCGAGAAACCTAGAGTACAATAATAATAGCACTAGAGTTGTTGTGAGGATTCCATCAACCCACATAAAACTCTTAGAAGAACAGCTAGTATATAAGACACCCTACATAAATGGAAGCCTTTACAGTCTGTCTGAAAAATCAGGGGATGGAGGAAAGAGAAGCATGGAGGGAGCTGTGCCTTAAGGTGAGGGAAAATGAGGGGAATTGTTCAAGTCATTAAACTAAAAGAAGTCATTCTTATTGGGATTGGACTTTTTCAAAGCTGTCATACAAGTAAAATCCTTAGGGTTAGAGATTGAAAACTGACCACACACACTTATGACTCTTAACCCTTTTATGATGTGTGTGTTTATTTTCATTTTGCTCTTATTTTTGTGGCAGTTGGTATACCTTTTTCACAGAGAGCTAATAAGCCACCTCACTCTTCCTAGAGAAAAAGAGCACAACACGGAGTTAGCAGGAGAAAGAGCTGTTGATATGCTTGCAGATAATATTTTACCCCAAGCCTGACACTCCCTTTGAGTATTCAGGGCTTCACTATTCAGATGCCCCATGGGGCAGTGCACCTGTTTAAGAAACAAGCTGCACACACTCACTTCCAAGGGAGGTTAGCTACTACTCAACTCACCCTCCTGCTCCTTGCTATCACAAGACTGATTTCATCTCAGAAGCAGCTGTCTCTGCTGCAGTTTAATAATTCTTAATTTCCTGGTGGGGGAACTACATGTTCTATCATGAAGACTCATCTTAGTCTGTGCGGTCTGGAAATTTCCACTCATCTTTGTGATCTTCGAAATGTTTCTATGTGGGAAAGTCTGACTTTCCTTCTATTTTGCTCAGTTTGACTGCTCGCTTAGATGCCCTTCCCAGATTAAGCATTAGTATCCACTGTAAAAATGGTTCTCTGCCCCCTAGTTCAGTCTTCACTTGGATTTCCTTCCCTGGGTTACTGACATCTTTATTGAAATATTTATCTACACTCTAAGAAAAGTTGTATATGTGTTCAACTTCATTCTGTCTTGATAGACCCTTTAGCAGTTTTTAAGTCAAAAGAGGGTTTGTTTTCATTATTTGAATTTGAAATACTTTCTGCTTTCTTACATGTGCAGTTTAACATCTTGGTTTAGTATTTCCAATTAGGTATTGCAAGTATAGGTCAGTATTTCTTTGTTTTGTGCAGAGGAGCCCAGACTCTTTGATTTATTGGTATATTGCAAGTAGATCTTTCTCGGACTTGAAGGTGTCTAGGATTTGATAAAATAGGATCTCTATTTTATTAAAGTCAGACTTTCTGTGAGAAAATAGAGTAACCGTAGATCTCAAGAAAGAGTAGGGATTTAATTCTTTAGTTTTAAGGGACAAGTCAGCTGGGCTAATTAAAAAGGAAAGGGCTGTATTGGTAATCTTCTGAGTCATTCATATTATTGAAAGCATAGGTAATGCCATCAGGCATCAGAAAGCAAATTCAATGATCTTGAGGTGCCTGGCATCCTACTGCATTTCCCTAGACCATTCACCTTTCTTTTCTAAATGGTTGCCTCAGATCTTGCTCCATTTCACTGAGAGAATTGTGCATACACAAGAGAATTTCCACAAGTTGTTATCTCTGTATCCACAGCTGTGCCTGTATTTCTACCTTCTCCCAGTATGTGAGCGATGACTGCCAATATGTGAGAGAGGACCAGTCAGCATTCTTACCTAAAGATGATCCTTCACAGGGGCACTGGGGCCCATTCCTAATTGTATCCGCAAGGGCTTACCCGTTAACATTTCTATTTTTTGCTGAATCTTTTTCCCTTAGCACAGTCTAAGTTTTGTGATTCTTTACAAATAAGAAACAAAAATAACATAAACCTTTTTCAATACTTCATTGTCTTTAAGATAGAAGCCAATTTCTGTGTGCTCACCTCAGTGGAACAACTCAGATGCTGTGCTTGCCTTCCCAAAGTCTCTCCTCCCATTGGCCATCCGGCTTCTGTAACCTCTCCTCCACTGAAATGCCTCTCTCTGTCAGTGTTGCCTGATGACCTCATGTTGCTAAATCAGTTGCAGGCTTCCCTTCCCTTGGAAATTTTTTTTCACTTGGCTTCCAGGACACCTCCCACCTTCTTGACAACTCCTTTTGTCTCATTTGTTTTGCCTAGGACTCTCTCCTTTGGTTTGTAGACCTGATCTGCACTTCTCTCTCCTTCCCAAGGAGGTCTTGCTCTATGATTGCAACTTGTAGTACCTTGTGTTGCCCACCAGCACTGCTAGTTTTTTTTTTTTTTTCCCACTCCATGTAGCATTTATCTAATGTGCTATGTATTTGACTTGTTTGTGGGTTTCTTCTCACTGAAATTTGAACTCTGTGTGTCCTTCTACTCTGCTGTATTTCTAGCACCTACAACAGTGCTTTGTGTTAGAAGCAGTTACTCAATAAATATTTATTGAATAATAAATAAAATAAAGGGTAAAAAGTATCTAGAGAACTCATGGATAACCCCTTTGTAATATCTCAGCTCCAGCCACATTTTATTCTCATGTGATTCCACTATGAGTTAACATTCCTTGTAAAAGAGAGTTGTAATGCTCTCTCATGGATAGTACACCCACTTCAGTACAAGGTGGTAGTAGTAAACTCAGCTAATGTTCTTGTTAGGGCCACATGGAATGAGGAAAGGACAGTCCAAGGATAAATTGGATGCCTTTACTCAGAGGATGCTGGGTAAAAATACAAGGTTTTCAGAAAGATCCTGTTTGTAATTCTTTGCCTTCAAGAATCCAAGTTTTATATGAAAGCTTCAGATATTGTGATCTATGTTAGCACTTCTAGTTGACCTTAAAAGTGTGTAGATAACCCTGCTATGCATCATTATGTGTAAGATAATGATAAAGTATTTAATGAAAAAGCAAAACCAATAAACAAGATTCAGATGTTTCTGTAACACCTGATTGTGCTGCTTGGTTCGCCAGAACACTTCATACTGTTTTTGCATGAGCTTACACTTCACAAAATCCTGCCATGCTTAATGGCACATCTCAGGGTATATCCTGGACTCAGACTTACCTCCAGTGGTGTTTAATGGAGTCAAATGCTACTCTGGTTCATCTGTCCCCAGAACTGCACACATTTAAACAGGTTACTGTCACTCGCCAAGTGCACAGTAGGTTCCATTTCAAGCTTGTCTCTCAGTCTAGCTGGCTAGTTAGGTTTTCTTGATTGAAAGATAATGAGACCATTTTGCTGTGTTAAGAACTGTACTTCTCACTAGAACTGCCTCTTCAACTATTTTGCATACCAGTTAGAGAGGAGCTTCCTTTCCAAAACTGTTGCTTGTCTTACAGGGTCCTTCTCCCCAGACATAGCCAGATGGTTAATGAAACAGACAACACTGGCAAAAGCCATAGATTAGTCCTGCCTTCTCATATCATTCACTTATTGTGACTCTTGCCATGAATAGGCCTTTCAGAAATTGTTTGTCATGGTTAAATCTGATCTTACTCAACTGAAACTTAAGGCAAACTTTATGCAAATTTCTTGGTGCTTCTTGCTCCTTCTAATGTTTCCCTTAGGGTATTGGGAGAATTCAAAATTGGATTCCTAGTAAACTGACCCTGAAAGGACCTGGAATAGCATCATATTTAAAAATAAAGCACTTTCAGTAGCAAAAATTCTAGGTCTCATATCTGTTACCCATCAAGGAGGCTGTGTTTGTGTTCCTGTTCTCTTTGGGATTTGACAGTCTGATAAAAACTTGCTGTCTGGTGTTGATGATCAGGAACATCTCTGACGAAGCTGGCATGGATGGAGCTGGCCCAAGATAAAGAAATGGGACAGCCAGGTTGGCATCATTCATGTCAGCATGTGTTAATTTATTGAGCACCTGCTGTGGGCGGGGTACTGACTTTCTAAGATATTAATTATGTATTTCTGTTAGGTGATAGGAGAGAGCCCAAAAGGCAAGAGGCTCTTTTTTTTTTTTTTTTTGAGACTAGATCTTGGTATTTTTGCCTGTGGAACCGCAGGCTCACATTGCCTGGGGTACCACGGACTCAAGCAATCCCCAGACTCACCATCCTAGGTAGCTGGGATTACAGGCGTGCGACACCACACCCAGCAATTTTTTTGGGACTAGGTCTTGCTATGTGCCCCTGGCCAGACTCAAACCGCAATCCCTAGCCCTGGCTGTGGCTTCCTAGGCTGCCACCTACAGGCATGCGCCACCATGCCCAGCCAGGCAAGAGGTTCTAATCCTAAATTTTATAAACTCTTCATGTATGATTTATGTAGAGCTTAGGTTTCTAAATCTGTAAAATGAGGCAGATTATTTTTGGGTTTTAAGTGTAGACACAATGCAGTTAAGGAAGTCTGTTTTCCTTCCTTAACTGTTGTTATCCCTAGATGCTTTGGTTTTCTTTTGGCTTCTTAGTTTTTGAATTTTTGTAAAATGACTATGTGCTGTTTAAAAAGTTATAATTATTTTTAATGAGTCAAACAGACTCTGTGATTCTGAGCCCCTTGTAACTTGTATGCATGGATAATTTTTTGCAGCAGGAGTGGTGGGGCAGGACAGGACAGTCAATCCATGCAGAGTTGCTTTTGTCTGCTTTTGTTGCCCAACTTTTGTCGGCTTTGCTGCTCATTTGCATTCTGCCTCAGAGTGGGCAGCAGAGAGAAACACAATGAGAGAGCAATGCTGGAGACAATTGTAAAGTTAATATAAGAAGGTTTGTTTCTTTTCCCCCAGTTAAAATTACTGACCTTTAACTATAACTTTTTTTTTTCTTAGTTTCTTAGTAGTTATTTAATTGAATACAAACTTTATAATTATGGTGGAACTGGTTTCAAAATTTAAAAATAGCAATAAAAACTATGGGTTTTGTGTCTGTTGCATCTTTTTGTCCTATTTTCAGGTACTGCCAGGGCCTCCTGAATATCCATCCATCATAAACCTATTCTCTTCTACTGTATTCTCTTCTACTGCGTCTCTTCTGGCCTGGTATCTCTGGTATCTCTACCTTTTCCGCCTACCTCTGCCCAAAACTGCTAGAGCAGGCTTAGAAAAGCCTGCTGCTATTTTTTTCATGGCTCACCAGCTCAGAATGGTTGTTGAAATTTTAAATTTGCTTAAAAATCAAAAGAAGAATATTATTTTGTGTTTATATGAAAAATTTCAGTGTTCATAGGTTTTCTTGGAACAATGCCTCATTTCTTATTATCTTTGCCAGCCTCCTCTTCTCGTTACAGTGGTCAGTTGAGAAGTTGCTAGAGAAAATGTATGACCCTCAAAGCCTGAAGTGTTTACTGCATGATTCTTTCAGAAAACAGGTCTGCCAGCTTTGTGCTAGAGATACCTCTTCCATCGATGTCTTCAAGCTAAGACCTGTTCAGATGTGCTAACTCGTTCAGCAGATACTTATCAAGTGCCCACAGTGTGCCAGATACACTGCTAGATGCAGTTAGCAAAATTGGACATGATATCTTTCCTGACAGGAGGAACTCACAAGGTAGAAAGGAGCAAGAACATAGTCATAGGTAAATGGCAGCACAGATTTGTGTGCTGGTGCCCTGGTGTGAATTAGCTGCTGTGTAAAACTCTTCGGTAGAGCTCTGACTCCACTTGGGAATGCAGAGAAGAGGTTATCATTCCATAAAGGATAATAGAGCGTTGGTAGCTTTGGTAGCTTAAAGCTGCATTATTATTCATTGGTTACTTTTAATTATATCATTGGATTTTTTGCATTAGAGTTCATTGTTACCTGGTGCTGGATATGACATAATTTTTACAAATATGCCCATAACATTTCAGTTGTACAAAAAATTATCACTCTATTATAGGATCAACATTTCGTAGAACTATACAAGTAAACATTGTATATTTCATTGCCTTATTTTTAAGTGTTTTTCATACATTTTTAAAGGCTTAGTTACCCCGCTGTTTGTAGTTAAAAGAAAATGGAACTCACTGGATCTCATCCATGATCTACAGCATGGCAGCAATGGGGGCTGAGTGAGGAGGGCAGGGACTTCTATGTTAATGAACTTCCAAGTGATTCCCACCTACTCTAAACTTTGAGAACTGAATATAATATTGACCCTGAGCATAATATTGATCAAAGATGCATGTTAAAGGTTATATTTTTATTTTTTGAAGTGTTCTTTTCCTTTTATTTGCTACTAGCTTCTGAAATATGTGAAGCCATTTGAAGTTCCCCAATATCACAGGAAGGAATTTTGATTTCCCAAAACATGCTCTCTCTTTTCTCTTTGGAAAAAAAAAGTTTATGGAAAACACACCAGAATCATTTGGATTATGCATTTATACATTTGGAATATGTATTTTGCTATAATTATGTATACATTTACTCATACATATATGTATATTTATGACAATTAACATATTTGTTCTCACTCTAATTCCCATTACCCATTAGTGGGAAGTTAACATTTTGAATTTTAATATATATCTTTAGAACTATAGTTTGATAATTTAAAATAGATTTTCAGGGGATTCAAGTATAGACATCTGTCTGGTATTTGTGTGTCTTGTAATTTCCATAAATCAGCATATTACCATCTTTCAGCTTATATTTTTCATTCAGTTTTATTCTTTTGAGATAAATGCTAGTTCATCTCAGAATGCTATGGAAATATGCCACGTATTATTTTCCTTTCCCTACTGATGGACTCTTTAAGTTATTCCTAATTTTTTACCATTATAACCAGTGCTGCAGTAGACAGCCTTGCTGACATCGTGCTGATTGTGTTTTGGCAGCTTGTTTATTTACGAGTGGAAGTGCAGGTATATTCATACCTTCCGATCTTCTTAACATTGCCGAATTATTTTTCATAATGACTGAGTCAGTTTATATGCTGAACTGCTTTCCATTTGTTGCAATCAATTGGTCTACATACAGAATACTTCATACAGCATGTCTTGTAGCTCTGTTTGTTCTTAGAATGGACTAAGTTTGTGTTTGCATTATCATCTAACCTGAAAAATAAAGAGCGATAAGCAGAAGTTAGCTGGGCTATAGCGGTTGGAGTAGAGGTGGCAGAATTGAGATCTGGAATATCATGGTAGAAAAAAGAATCAAGAAATCAAAGGAATAAATCTCTTCATAGGATTCTAGGCTGATCTTGAACCATCTAGAGAGATCTGACATAGAAATACCCCAGCATCTGTCTTTCTCATTACCCTTCCTGTGGCTATGGCAGGTTCTGTGTATTCCTAACCTAAGCCACAAGCCTCCATAAAATAGCCCTTGAACCCCAGAGACCAAGCAGCAGCAGATACAACTCATAAAGATCTCAGAAGAAAAGTGGACTCTGGGGGAGCCTGACTTAAACAGGTCCCCATGCCAATAGGAACCTCATTTTTGGTTTGCAAAGATGATAAAGCCCTACCAGCATTTTTGTGGAAGTCTCTTTTGAGGGTGAATTTGGCATTTCTAACTGGTGTAAGGACTTTTTAAAAGAAACAATGCAATGAAAGACAAGTCTGACTTTCTGACTTTGGGGCTCCATATACATCTGAACCACCACAGGGGTCTAAGACCAGAAATACCACTGCTCTGTAACTTCTCAGTAACAGGACTAGCTGTTCATCCCCAGGCTGTTGTCTTCTGGGGTACAGGCTGAACACATATCCCCCAAGCTGGTTGCCAGGAATGTCCTTAAGTCGTTATTGCCTTATTCCTTAGCTGCTAGCCACTGCAGGCCAGTTGTCTCTGCATGCCCTCTAGTATATTCTCCCACCACTAACATGGTTTACGTGTAACTGCTAAGTTTTCCATGTCCTGTGACTACACTGGAAGTAGTAGGGAGAAGGAAAAGTCTTATCAAAAACTAGGTCATTCATTACCCAACCATTAACATTGTGGTAAGCTCAACATAAAATTAAAAATTCAACATAAAATACCTGCAGGTAAAGTAAACTGGAACATCAAGGTGATGTTTCTAGCAAGACTGGGACTATGTAAACATTCTATGTTGGACACATAAATGTGTAACAAGCAAATCTAAGATCTAGGCTTGCATCCTTGGAATCTTTAAATTTTGCAAGTTAAATTTTAAAGAGATAGATGCCCTCATTTTCAGACTTGTACAGGTTATTGTCTCCCTACATCCTGCTCCCAGGTCTCTTTTCACCATGGGCCTAGTCCTGACTTGGTTTAAAGTCCCTTTTGGGGCCTTTTTGTCAGCATCCAGATCTAGGCAGGCCTCAGCTGGTGGGCCATGGTTGACCATGATAGAAAATACAGAAATAAATCTGTCATTAGTTCGCTACCTCAGACTACATCTAAAATTGTATAACCATTCATGGGAAAAGCAGGATTTCAGATATAGAATTTTAGTTTGGAGAGAACTTTTCAGGAATATGTGTGTTCGCCCCCCCAATTAATATCAGTAATTGTTCGCCCCCCCCCCCAATTAATATCGGTAATTGAAAGCTGGCTCTGAGTATGTCCGTGGCAAAATAGAAACAGGTGGGTTTGGTTTGCTGAAAAACTGGAAAAGCTACTTTAGAGACTTGCACAGCATCTGGGTTTCTTAAGTACTTAGTCCATAGTGGAACAGGTGGCTGTGCTGGAGCCATTTAAGCAAATCAGTAGTGATACAAGAAATTTACATGCCCTTTTTGTTTCAAGAAACCAGCCCTCTAGTCATGCACATTAACTTCTCACCATGTTCTGCTAATTTGGACCCCAAAGGTAATTTCCATGGAAAAAAATCCTGGGATTACCAAATGATCTTATCATGGTTGAATTTTTCCTGTGGTTTTGCATAACCAGTCTTGCTGAAGATCTTTTCTTCCCTTCTTTCACTTACCCTTTGTTGGGCTTATAAAGAAGCTTAGCCATGTCTGAATGTGAAGCTAATTTGGGAAGAGCAGGGATTGCAAGGCACAGGGAATTCATAAAGTTAGGCAAAATAAGCCTACAAATTATTTTTTCCTTTTTCCTGACCTAGTGCAAAGTAAACACCTTTTCCTTTTGAGGGTGCTGCAGCAGAACACCACCCTCCACCCCTCTTTCTCTTTCGAGATTTTATCCTTGCACTTTTGGAAGTACCTTTGTATGCTGGCCTTCTAATTAGTCTTTGAGATTTGGCAAAGGATCTTCAGTCTGCAATTGGCATGTGAGAAAGGCAACAAGGAGATCACCCAGGAAGCTCGGTTGCTGTTTAAGAGTTAACAGTGCTGTGTGGCTAATTTGATTATTACATTTAACTGAAAGAACCTGCAAGATCTGCCAGACACAGCACACCCAACTTGGTATTGTGGGCCCCATATAAATTCTTCTCACTGTCGGGCTATATTAAATGAATGTGTTTTTAAACATGAGGGCTTTGCTCAGACCTCAGAGCAAGTTGTCTCTGTGGTTCCTTGGGACAGAATGAGGATGCAGAGAGGACCTGTGTTGCCTGTCATCTCTTTCCTATGGCCCTAGCCTGACAGTGCTTGTGGAAATCATTCCAGATTTGATCTGGAAATCAATCCAGATGTGTAGCACATCTAGGGAAAATGAGCTCCATGCAGACTTTGTAGGGTTTGCGCAGAATCCCAAGAGAGAAGGTGAGATACACAATTCTCTCAGTGCCCCAAACCTAGGCATCCTGTGCCTCGTATTGTTTTATCACCTTCTGAAAGGTCAAGCCAGCTGTCACTTAGTTTCAGGTCGTCTGAATGTGGAAATTTGAATGTGTACCTCAATTGTGTTACCTGGATCTGACTTCTTGAACATGAGTTCAGAAGACCGTTCCCACAGGGAGCCCATTCTGTAGCCTGTAGAACAGGAGTTGGCCTGACAAGGGTTAGGGTTAGGGTTAGGGTTAGAGTTAGGGTTAGGGTTCTTTCACTTATTCCTTCTTTTGATATTGGTGTACCTGTTACATGCCAAGCACTATTCTATGCACAAGGTATGTAATAGTGGCCTAGACAAAGTTCCTTCTCTCCTAAAACTTAAAATTTAATGGACAAAGAGAGAGATTTCATAAGTACTCATTGAATACTTTACTCCATTGTGTGCAACGAATACAGCAGTTAGTTTTTTGTTTCTTCTTTTTAATTATGATATTACTATATAGACTACTTTTATTACAAAGATACTTTCAGTAAGTGTTAAGTGCTTTTAGGTAAGAGTAAGCAGCTCAACTAGGGAGGAGTAAAGACCTGTTTGTTCAGATGGGCAGAAGAGGCTTCTCCCAAAGATGATGTGTAAAGTCACATCATGACATGAAGAGTTAACAGGAAGATGTTTTGAGCTAGAGGGAACACTGTTACACTGTGTTCACATGTCCTGAGGAAGGAGTCTGTGTGACTTGGAAGTTCTTTGGCTTGTTTAAAGAATGGCAAAGTAAGGCTAGTTCAGGCTCACCTTGTTAAGGAAGGTGGGGATGGCGGGGGCAGACTGAGTAGGTTTGGGGAATTAGGGGAGGAAGTTTGAACTCCATTCCAGTTGTAATGTAGAAATCTGAAGGTTTCTGAGTGGGTGAGTGACATGATCTGTTTCTATTCTTGTTTGCTCCATGATCATTCTGTTGTTCTCTAGAGTATAAACCCAGTGGGAGCAAGATGGCATCAGGGAGATCAATTGGGAGGTTATGCAGTAGCCCAAAAAGAAAGAGTTGGAGGTTTGGATCAGGATGGGAGTGGTCAAAGCTGTGAAAAGTCATCAATTTTTAATATTCTCTGAAGATTGGGCCAACAGGATTGACTGATGGGCTGGGGCGGATCAGCATGGAGGAATCAAGGAGGGCTCCTAGGGTTGTAGTCTTTTGAAGGGAAGAAAGGAACGTCCAGTTTTGTTCATTTGAGAGGTGGGTGGAGGGGGTGAGTGTGTGTCAAGGATAACAATATCAAGAGTTCTATTGAGGGCTCTTTGCCTATAGATGAATTTTCTTTTGTGTTGAATCAATGCAAAACTGAAGAGTTCACTGCTGAAGACAGATCTGTGAAGAGGGCCTAGGACAGAGTCCTGATTTCTCAGCATTTAGAAGTGGGAAAAGAAGGAACATCAAGGAAGATGGGAAGCAGTCTCTATTGGAGCAGTAGCCCTTATTATGTGCTAGTTAGGACTCAGAACTTACAGATTTAACCAAAATCAGATTCTGAAAGACTAAGGCTTCTAGTTGGGGAATAAACTATTTGGTTTGTTTAAAGTAATGATTTGTGGCCGGGCACAGTGGCTCGTGCCTGTAAGCTTCTGCCTATGAAGCGGCCGGGACTAGGGATTGCGGTTCGAGTCCCGCCTGGGGCCCGTGGTGAGACCTAGTTCCAAAAAAAAAAAAAATAGCTGGGCGTGGTGGTGCGTGCCTGTAATCCCAGCTACCTGGGAAGCTGAGGCTGGGGATTGCTTGAGTCCGTGGTACCCCGGGCAACGAGAGCCTGCGGCTCCATGGGCAAAAATAGCGAGATCTAGTCTCAAAAAATAAATAAATAAATAAATAAACAAACAAATAAATAAACAAACAAACAAACAAATAAATAAATAAAGTAATGATTTGTGCATTTGTTGAGGTATTTGGAAATGGCACATTGTTTAAGAGTGGAAACCCTGGTCTTGGAACTGAGTTTAAATACCAGTTTTACCTCTTTTACCTGGGGGACCTTCTATAAGTTATCTGACAATTGGGTCTCTATATCCTCATTTATAAAATGGGGATAATAATAGAGCCTACCTCAGAGACAGATTGAGAAGATCAAGTCAGTTTATATATGCAAAGTGCATGTCACAGTTTTGGGCTTCAAGTAGTGGTCCCAAAATGGAAGCTTTTACCTCATTCATTCTTCCTCAGGTCTTTTGCTAGGAATGTTTACTATTTTTTGTGAAATACTGTATTGTCTACTTTGCAGTTTCCTGTTTCCCTTTTCTATTTATAACTGCTGTTTGGTATCTTTCGTAAGTTTTCAGCTTGGTGTTACTGTTCGCAGTTGCTTTGGCCCTGACACTTGCCCTGATCCCCAAGACAATGATTATGTCACCCTGGAAGTGTTAGGAGAAATTCCTTTAAGGTGATTGAACTTAGTATTCCCTCTGGACTGTTACCAGAATATGTAGCGTTGTTGGTTGTTCTCATCCAGAGTGAAAAAGTTCTCATCTATTGGTTCCTGCTCTGAAGTAAAGAAGAATGAAAATTTATGATCAAGAATTTGTGAACAATGTAAATTTGTTAGAATCCTCAGTGTCAATTGCTTTCTAGATTCAGTATCTTCTACCATTACAAAAATCTTTTTTTTTAATAATTTGTTTATATATAAATTTCACATCTCTGTGATCTCTGGGGTTACCCCCCCTCCCTGACTGTTCCCACCCTGTCCCATCCCCCTTTGTATACTTCCATTTGGTTGTTGGCTTGTTTTGACTTTTCTTCATGGATTTTTATCTTTCCCATGTCCCATATAGTAGTGAAGCCATTTGGTTTCTGTTTTTTTTCTTTTTAACTTGTTTCTGCTAATATGAATTCTTCTAAGTCCATCCATATTATCATAAAATCGTCTAATTTGTCATTTTTAATTGATGAGTAATATTCCATTGTGTATGTATACCACATCTTTTTCATCCAGTCATCTGTTTTGGGATATTTTGGTTGCTTCCATGTCCTTGCAATTATAAATAGTGCTGCAATAAACATCCGAGTACAGGTGTCCCTTTGTACCCACATTGAAGTCACCTTTGGGTAAATTCCCAGGAGAGCAATTGCTGGGTCAAACGGTAGTTCCATTTTCATTAATTTGAGGGCCCTCCATACAGCTTTCCATAGAGGCTGGACCAGTTTACAGTCCCACCAGCAGTGTAAGAGTGTCCCCTTCTTTCCACATCCTCACCAGCACTTGTTACCTGTTTTATGGATGTGGGTCATTCTTACTGGTATAAGGTGGTATCTCATTGTGGTTTTGATTTGCATTTCCCTTATTGCTAGTGATGTTGAGTAATTCTTCATGTGCCTGTTGGCCATTTGTATTTCCTCTTTGGAGAAGTTTCTTTTTAGTTCTTCACCCCATTTTATGATTGGGCTTCTTGTTTTGCTTTTGTTTAATTGTGTGAGTTCCTTGTGGATCTTTGTTGTTAAAACCCTTATCACTCTATATATACAAAGAAAACTTTAAAAAGCTGCTAAAAGAGATAGAAGACATAAGGAAATGGAAAGACATTCCCTGTTCATGGATTGGAAGAATTAACATCATCATAATGGCCATCCTGCCAAAAGCAATCTACAGATTCAATTCCTATAAAAATTACAATGACATTCTTTAAAGAGATAGAAAAACAACTACAGAAGTTCAGATGGAATAACAAAAAAACCTCAAATATCAAAAAGCCTCCTATCCAAAAAAAGAGAGAATGGAGGGCCAACTATCCCAGGCCTCAAGTTATACTACAAAGCCATAATAATTAAAACAGCGTGGTACTGGTACAACAGACAATCAGACCAATGGTACAGAATTGAGTGCTCGGAAATAAAACCACACATACATAGTCAACTAATCTTTGACAAAGGGGGGGAAGTTACATTGGAACAAAGATAGCCTCTTCAATAAATTGTGCTGGGATAATTGGACTAAGACCTGCAAAAAAAAAAATGGACCAAGACAACATCCTCACACCTTGTGCAAAAACCAACTCAAAATGGATAAATGATTCAAATGTCAGACCTGAAATGATAACATACATTGAAAATAACGGGAAAAACCCTTTAGGAAGTACAATTCAGAAACCCCTTTCTGGAAAAATTTACTGATGGCAAAAAATTGAAGGAAAGCATAAACAGATGGGACTACATCAAACTAAAAAGCTTCTGTGCAGCAAAAGAGGCGACAGAAAAAACTAAAAGAAGCCCAACTGAATGGGAAAAATTTTTTACAAAAATCTTGAAAAGCAAATTTGGAAATTTTAACAGAAGAAAATATTGAGATTCAAAGAAATATATAACTTGCCCAAAGCCATTCTACTCCTGAGTTTCAAAGTCAAGATTTATGCCCATGCCTTATCTAAAGTCCTTAATACTTTAATTGTAATTACACCTGAAACTGATGTGATGGCAGTGGGTCTGTAGCTCACTTTAATAAAACCCCTCATCTAGCATATTTTTATTTCTTTTTGAACATAGTAAAACAAAGGTATTCCTTTCCAAACCATTAAAGTCTAAGTGGTATTTATTTCCCCTTAGTTTCTATTTCAATGATTTTTCTGTTTCTATAGAATTTTGCAAGTTTTGATGAGTTTCAAAAATGTAGGGAAAAGGTGATGTTGCTTATCTTAGTTTGGATATTTGTGGCTAAATATTTTATTTCATTCTTAAGATAGAAAGTCATCTCTGTTGAGTGTACATTTTTCTGGGCCACACCCGTAAGTCAGTTAAGATAAATGGTCTCTCTAGAGACTGTGGAGGGCAGTCCTTAGTGCACGTTGGGGAAAAGAACTGGTAGGTTTTTCTTTTTTCTCTCCCTCCCTTAGTTACAGGCTACATTGGTTTCTAAATGTTATTTAGTTTGTTTGTTTTTTATTTTGTTTTTTAAACATCAAATAATTTATTTAAATATAAATTTCACATCTTTGTAATTCCTAGGATTCACCCCCCCACCCTCCCTGATCATTCCCCCTCTGCCCCTCCCCCCCAACCTGGAGTTGTGTACTTCAATTTGGTTGTTAGCTTTTTTGTTTTGTTTTGTTTTTGACTTCTCTTCATAGCTTTTTGTTTATCTTTCCTAATTCCCATATAATAGTGAAACCATTTAGTGTCTGTCTTTATCTTTTTGACTTGTTTTTGCTAATATGATTTCTTCTAGGTGTGTTCATGCTATCATAAATTCATCTAATTTGTCATTTTTAATTGATGAGTAATATTTCTAGTTTGTTTTAATAGTATTAGTGATCCAAATCACTGGCAGTAGCCACCTTCCTCACAATACTGGTTTACCATTTAGAAACATAATTGACTCTTGAAGAATGTGGGGATTAGGAGTGCTATCCTCCAACCCCCGCATGATTGACAATGCAACTATCACTTATAGTTAGCCTTCTATTTCAGAGGTTTCCACATTCTTGGTCTCAACCGACTGCATCACTGAACTCAGGGATATGGAACTCAGGGATTAAAAAAGATCTGTGTCTAAGTAGACTTGTGCTGTTTAAATCCATGTTTTTCAAAGATCATATATCTTTCTAAAATCATTACTTAATTTCCAACTCAAGTATACACTCCAGTAAATGGTCCAATGATCAGCTTTACTGATGAAATTTATCTGTGTCTTCCTTTCTCCCCTTCTCTCCACTTGGATATTCCTTTTGAGATGGTAGAAGATTGGCTCTTATTTGTCCAAATATCCCCACTTCTAGTCTTTCATTCACATCAAGAGGTACACGATAATTATTTTTTCAATTGAGACTTCTTCCTTTATACTCTCTTCCTAAGTCAAAATAATATTTTTATCTTGTCTTCTTTCTTATATTGCTAAAATATGTAGTGTTGTAAACCATTGCTACCTCAATTTAAAAATTTAATAAATAAAAGCAAAGCTAATAATCCTTGACTATCAGTAGGAATATTTATTTGATTTATGTGTAATATAATTATGACATAGTTAGGTATAGCCTACCATCTCTTTGTTTTTCATTTTACACCTACTCTTTGTTTCTTAATCTTTTTTCCTGCTTTTGTATTCATTAAGCATTTTTGTTTTTCTTCTATTAAAAAAATTATTTATCTCATACAAAGACCTTGAGGTACTTCATTTGCAGAGGACCAACTCTTAAGTTGTAAGGTGTGAAAAAAATTACAGCATGATTCTAGAGTACATTGTTCTCCAAGATGACTCATTAACTTTTTACATCTCCACTTATTGAAGGTATCTAGAATATCAAGCCATCCACATTGTTGACTTTTATATCCTGCTACCAGTACAATTCTAGATGTATATAAAATATAATGGAATCTATAGTTAAGTGGAAGTTGAACTGCCTAAAGAAGATTCTACTTTTAATGACCTGATAGGAATAAATTAACTTTGAAGGTGATTTGGGATCATAACCATGGTGACAGTATTCCCCATGTCATTTAATGACAGTATTCATTAAAACTACCTCATGTTAAAAGCTTCAAAATAAGTTTCTTCATCATCTTGCCAATAAAATAGAATGAGAAAAGAAAGAGAGATTTGACTGTGCCCAACCTTGGGTTCTGGATTCTCAGTTATTTGTACTGATGCTCATTGATTTGTGATGGGGCACAGAAATGAAGTTGAAATGCATAGAAATGCTGTTTACTTATTTTTGCTCCCCTGAGGGAATGCATGGGTTGCTTATGGGAAAATGTTCAGGTGAGCAGGGGAAGGATTATAACCTAAATTTCCACTGATTCAGAGGGTGGCAATGTTTGTTACCAAAAGGGAGTCTTGCCTTTTCTCTGGCCTACTTAAAGCCAAAATCTGTACTCTTCAGCTTGGGATACTAAGACATGCTGGACCTGGAAACTGGTTTTCTTCTCTAGTCTTATCTTTCTTAACTCCTTGCCAAAGGCCTGAAGCTCTGGGAATAACCCACTGCTTGCAGTGCCCATAGATTTATATCTCTCTCTGCTTTTGCTCATGCCAGTATTACCATCTTAAATGCGTTCTACACAGGTAAGATTTTCTATTCTCCCCCTCCCTTGTGTAATATGTATACTTTGACTAGAGCCTCTAGGAAACTTGATTTCACTTGTTTTCCTTCCTGTCTGATATACGACAAGATCCTCAATCACAGGGCCAGTGTGTGTGTGGCCTACTGTAGGTGCTTCATAGAACATCATTAGTGGGAGAGACAGAGGTAGACATTTACCAGATAGTCCCATAGACTCATGTAATTACCAACTCTGTGGCAAAGTACCATTCCTAATTGGTGAATGAGGGAGGAAGGTTGTGCTAAGATCTAAAGGATTAGTAAAAGATAGTTGGATAAATATAAGTGACATGAGGGCAGAGAGTCCCAGATAAAGGCTGTGTGACAATGAATAATGTATTTGGATTATGAGTGAGAGGCCAAGGTTTGAGATTAATTTAGGAGAAATAAGAAGGTGCAATAATATTATTGTACATAATGAAAAATGTCTGAGTTAAGTAATTAGTCTAGTTTCATAGCTAGACTGCCAACACTTTTGAAAGTCAGTTCCTGTTTAAGCTGTTCTTGTCCCATACTTTGAGGTTAGTGATGGCATTTTTTTGAATTAAGTGTTAGTACCTTCCAGTTGAACTGAAGTGTTAAAAGTTAGATGAGAATTCCCAGCCCACAAGTGATTTGTGTATACAAGGGAGCTGAATTCAAACTCAGTGGAAACCATTTTCATTGCTGAGATTGTCTCTTACTTTTTTTAAAATAACTTTTTGTGATATTTAAATGATTTTGGCTACACTTGTCCCCAGTATACAAGGAATCTTTCAACTTCTTAAAGTTGATAGATATATCTCATCTATTTATCTTTGTTTTCCACAAGGAAACAAAGTTCTTGCTTTCATCCTTTGATTGTCATTGTCATTGTCATTGGCCATTTGGGGTTCTTTTTGCTGGCTGGTTATATAGCTTCTAACCCTCCATAGATGATCAGGAACTTGACTACATTTTTTGTTGAAAAGAATGTTTTTTCTACAGAATACATGGAGTAATTGTGAAACTGGAGATATTCATTCAAAAAGATAAAAAAAATGCATTCCTCTGGCATTGCTGACACGAATCCATTGCCTGTCATTTATGTAGAACTTCAATTGTAGAAAAAATAAACTTGGGCCCTCATTTTTATTTTTTGTTTGTCATATGAATGGACAACATTTTCCAATATTTCTAGTTCCCTGTAGTAATGAAAATTAACAGTTACCTCAAAGAGTGATAAATCCTAAGCCTTGGTTTCCCTTCACCTTGGGCATAGCTCTAAAATTGATTAGCTAGAGATTGGCCAGACTTCCTTGTATTAATCAAAATATTTCTGTCTCTTCCTAGCACCTTAGGCTGTTGTTAGTCTGCCTCCAATAATAATTCCCTTCTCCAGCCTAACTCTACATTGTGATTGTTCCCCTTCACTGGGGAGTCTTCATACCGCAGAACTCGTTTTACTCAATATAGAGGGGGCTCTTGGACATAACTAGATTTCTTACATGTTCACATCCATGAAAACTTGGAGACATAGTAAAGCTTGAATCCAGTTCTCTCGCTCTCTCGTGCACGCACTCACTCTCTCTCAACTACTTGTTAATATTGTCTCTCTAGTGCAGCTACCCGCAATGCAGTCTGCTGAGTTTCATACTTGCCTGGTCACGTTCCATTAAGTTTCTCAAGCACTAGATGCCAGAGTCAGTGGCATTGTTTTTTATCAGGAGCCTCAGATGCACTAAGCCTCAGGTTTTCGTAGAATCCATGCCACCTCTTTTGAGTTCAACCCATCAAGTAGTAAGAAGGCATCAAGATATTAGTATTTCATGCACATTTACATTAAGGTATACAAAGCTGACCCTGTTGTTTCAATGTGGAGAATCAGAGCTGTTTCCACTTGTGCTAAAAGAACGTGGTTCTTTCATTGGAATTAAAAGAATTTGCCCTTCAGCAACTATAAAAAGAATGAATATGTAACTGTTGTGTTTGTTTTGAGAGCAGGTTAATGCCAGAAAGGTGTGCCTGGTAGAGAAGACTAACCCTCTGATCAGTGACCAGGCTTATTATAGGACAGCCCCTAATATCTACTCTATATTCCCTTACTCTGTCCTCACTCTCCTCCGCTGTGGTTTTCTTCCAAGTTTGTGCCTCTTGAACAGGAATTATTTGGGAAGCTTGTTAAAATGCAGGTTCTTCTTTATTAGGTATGGAAGGAGCCTGGGATAGAGCTTTTCTGCCAGACATCCAGGTGAAGCTGGTGCTCTGATTCTCAGGCACTCCTTTGTGGTCATGGAATTCATCAGCATCCTCATTCTCCACACGCTTCAGATATTTTACATCTTCTCTTCATAAAGTATTATTCACAACCTTTATTTTCTTTAATTTTTACCATTTTTAGATTACTATTTTTTTCTTTCCACTAAGCTAAGAGCCTATGAATGCAGGGACTTGTGAATTTTTCCTCACCCTTTTGTTTTCTCTTACAGCATGCAGAGTATACTACACATTCAGGATGGACAGCTGACTGTTGTATTGGCTCATGTCAGACTGATAACATTTGTTACTCTAAGGTGACATGGGGCAGGTGATAAAACACCGGTTTAACCAAATTGTAAAAACTTGATTATTTTCAAGGCAATTACTTCCTGGAATATTTAAATTTCATGTCAAGCAGAAAGAACCTAAAGTAAAGTTCAACTGAGATAATCTCATGGTGGGTAGCACATGACAAATTCTGTGAAAAGGCATTGGTACCTATCAGCTGGACTTTTGAATTAGAGTTCTGAAGTATTTGTTTTTTTTTTTTTAATGTTTTTAAGATAAAGTTTACATAACCTCAGTAATATTTAAGCACACATTTCAGTGGTACTTTAGTATACAAAATGTGCTATGTAACTACCACCTCCATCTAATTTCATGACATTTTCATCCCCTACCCCCACCTCAAGGAAATACCATGCACATCTTAGCTCATTAATCCTGTAACTTTGCTGTCTCAGCACCTCCTTGCACTCTTAAAAGTTATTAAGGACTCCAAAAACCTTTGCTTAGATGGACTGTATCTGTTGCTGTTGATGATATTAGAAAGTGAATCAAAAACTTAAAAACTTTTTTTAGTAATTCCTGAAATGTCATTGTGTTACATTTTTGTAACTTGTGTCTAAGTTACTCAAATAGAAGATGTTTACACGCAGTATCTTCTGTGGTCCGTACATTTTGTTGTTTAAAAAATGGAAAAATACCAGGCCATGCACATATGTATTTGAAAAAGAAAAGAATATTTTAAATGACCTTTTTAGGTAATTTAGGATATTCTTTTCTGTTATTACACCAAAATTTAATTAGTAATAATTTATTAAAAGCTTACTGCAGCATGGAAAATGAAATCATAACTGTGAACTTTATACTCAATAGTACATCGAAGTTTGTTGGTCTGTCTTGCACTTCGAATAGCTTTTTCTATCCATGTATCATACATGTATCATATTATCATATATATATATATTTTAACATATTGGCCACTTAGAAAACATTGTTTCACTGACATACAGATTTTCTGATGTGGATAAAATTCACTTCCCAATATTTTTTAAAAATGTGTTTGTTAATGTCACCAATAATCTCAAAAAAAAAAAAGTCTAAGTTTTAGGATGCTGTCAAGCTCATGGTGGCAGATCCAAGTTTTTAAAAAATTGTATATATATATATATATATATATATATATATATATATTGCTTAAAAGGATGAAAGTTATTGTTGCGACAAATACTGCCACTTATTTTCCTTGAAGTGATAGACTTACTTGGTCTATTTTTGAAAAAATATCTGCCAAATACCCAAGTCTGAATGACCATAATTTGACAGTTCTTTCAAGTTAAAGTAGAGTTTTATGAAAAAAGAAGATAGTTCAGTGCAACTCAATTTTCCAACTGCTCTCCCAAGGTTGATTTTGGTACATATCAGAAGTGTTTTATGCATATTTCCTATCATTACAATATGAAAAAGATATATATTAAGGGTCAAAATTTAATGAGTTAATAATTTTTACTGTTTGATCAAGAGTATTTTATAGTAAAACTGGGCTGTTTATTGTTTTATTTTAACCTGTGAGTGTGTGGTGGTATAGAATATATACTGTTTCTGTATCTCTTGGAATCTCTGACAAGGTGTGGGAAATCTCCCAGTAGTCCATAGACCAGGCTTTGATAGTGACTCTCATATCTCAAATAAAAATCTCAAGAGAGCAGTCTAATAAGTGTGCTCACTACAGCCACTTCTTCAGAGGAGTATAGCTGACTATAGTGTGAAAATTAGAAGAAATGTTCCTTCAGGTATATTTCAAGCACATTTACCTGATTCTGCATAAGAGTATATGATTATTTGACAAGTTCTATCAAAGCAGAAGTAATTTGACAAATTATTCCTCCATCTCCTGTAGACATCTAAACTTTATTTGCATAAGAACTGTAAATAGTATGTAGTAAACAAGCAAAAGTTAATCAGTTAATTAAAGCCTGCTGACAGTGTAGCTGTCCCAAGCAGTTGGGGGTAAGGTTTGAGGCAGAGGAATGTAAGGCCATTAGTGTCATTTCATTTGAGTTATAAAATCATGTGGGAATGGAGTTCAGACCTGGATACTACTTGAAGGTAGAAAGAGCTGAAACTGAGACTTCTGCTTTCCTTGCTCAGGGATCCTTCCTGAGAGTCTCCCCCCTCATTGAAAATGTGGTCTAGATTTAAAATTTTTTCCAGCACAAAGATATGATACAGAATTTACTTTTTTATACAGCCTGTTATCAGCAAGAAAGTTTATAATCAGATCAAAATTATTCTACTTATATCCCGCAGTGGTACATTGAATACTGGCCATAGAATATTTGCTCAAACTGTTGTGCCTATGATTTCCATAAATGAAACACTTATGTAGATAGGTTCAAAATTAAGAACACACTGTCATTTATTGGAGTTAGTGGAGGCAATGTACGGAATATCAAAACCCATGAACTTCAAATAATAGGACAATAGTTGAAAAATCCTACAGGGACCACAAAGTGACTACATTTAAAATCAAATAAAATAATTACAAATATAAGGAGGAATTAAACCAAAGCTGGCGAAAAACTTAGTGAACAGGGAGATAGACCTTTACAAATTGCAGAAAGTAGGCCAAAGAAATAATGAAATAGAAAATATTTGAAGAGACATGAAACACAGAATGAGAAGGTCTAAAATATGTCTATGAGATTGAAGAGAATGGGAAATTGATAGTATTTGAAGAGGTAATGACTGAGTATTTTTCCCAATTGAGTGACAAAACATCAGATTCAGTAATCACAGCAACTTCTGAAGAAGAAATAAAACAAGGGTCACACATACGCATCCTTGAGACAAAGAGAGAATCTGTAAAGAACTCTTGAAATAACAACAGCCCAACATGTTACCCAGATGTCATCAAACAAGAGTGAATGAGCCTTGGACTGTTGTCCTTCCCTTTGCACCCTGAGTGCTGGTGCCATACTAGCCAGTTGAATGATACATTCTTCTCCTTGAACTTCTCTGTTGTAAAGGAGGTTTTAGACCGACAGTTATTAGGTTTGCCATTTTATAGCTGAATGTTGTTTGTTCTGCTTACCACCTGTCATTTTGGACTTAACTACTCCAGTTGTCTGAGTTTGGGGGGGTTAACCTTCATTCTCCCAGTCTTGGTTTGGGATATAAAATCTGACTAGGCACTATTTGGCAGTTGCCTTAGAGTCTCCTCTGGTGTTTTGGGCAGGAAAAGAATTCTCTACAGCTTTGGTTTGGACTTAACTCCTAAGCTGTTCCTTTGCTGCTTTGTCTGTGTGAATGGATACCTGTATTTCCATTTCTGGATTTAAATAGAGGCCAGAAATTGTCTCTCACTCACTTTGGTAACATTCTGGAGCCACCTGAGTTACAGGCCTGGAAACACCTCCCTTGAAAACAGTTATAGCAGAGTTATAAATGAATGAGAATGAGTGCTGGGGGGGCAGGAATGGGGGGGAAAGAAGGCACATATTGAAATAAGAACAATACTGAAAATCACTTCCATCCCAGTGTAATACTCTTTATTTCTAATTTGGTGCTGGATACCAGCAAATCTTACACTGTAGGACTGTGCCTTATAACCTATAACCCTATATTTCCCCCCACAGGAGTAGTGCTTCACTGTCTTAGCTAAACCTCCACATGGTCCTTTCTCTTTCCTTTTGTTTCAATAAAGGAGTATTTTTTAGTCCTTTCAAGATTTCCTTCTTCTTTGCCATCACCATTACTGACTTCTCCTTCCATTTCCTTCAGCATTTGACTACTCATTGCTTTGGGCTTGTAAGATCTAATGTTCTTCAGAGAATGTCTTTCTTTAATCACTTTTTTGTCCCCTCATCACTTAAACCATAGTTTTTCCTAGTCCTTTCTCTCTGGAAACTGGATTTTTTTTCCCACTGCTGTAATTGAAATGTCTACATTTCAATTTCTGCTGCATGTTCTCCCCAGAATATAACTGGACAAGACAGAGAAGCTGGAGGGAAGGTAGTCAGGAAATATAAAAGCTTTTTATTTTCATAATGGCTTGAAGCATGTACTTCCTAAGAGGAGGGGAAGGCAGCTGCCATGGTAACAAGTTCTAGTTGTGGGGGGAGGAGGAGGGCTTTAGTGGCTCTGGGAGCACAGGAGTCTGGAGAGCATGGAACAATAACCAGGAGCAGCAATTGCCTCCAGCAGGCTTTTTGCTGGTGATTACTGCCATTTTTCATAATTGAAACTATATGTTATATATAGATGAGTAGGCTGGTGGTTGTTTTGACTCTGAGTGGCCTAGAGAGCTATGACGCAGCACCATGAGTCAAGGGCACGGGCCTCCAAGTTCCCCTGTCCCTAACAGACCCTATTCAGTAGGTGGGGACATTGTCCAAAGACACTGCCCAGCCGTTGGCATGAGGTTTCATCGTCCATGCGGGCTTCCTCCCCCTCTCCTCTCCCTTTCCATGTCTCAGATCTGAAATTTCCTTCTGGCACATTCTAATCTGTTTGATTGGGAATTAACAGAGTGTGAATTTTTCCTGTCATCTAGAAGTGCCACCTCAGTTGCTTTCTGAGATTTACCTTCACATAGACCTTGGCATTGGCTCCTAAATACTCAGTAGATGTGTACTCTGACTCTTTCCTAGAGCAAATCTGTGTCATAGGAACTTCGTTCTAACCCAGCTCATGTTGATTCTAATAAAGTCTCACAACAGTGCTCAGATCTGCCGAGTGCTGACTTCTGACTGGTCCTTAATTTGAGAGATCTGAAACATTGGATTCGGTAGTCAGCAGCAGCTTCCAAATGGAGCAGTAAAACCAAATCCACACAAATACACACACAGATCCTAGAGAAGCTACAGAACACTCTAGACAGAGAAAATCCATCAAGAAGAATTCTTGAGTGATAAATGGCCCAACACCTGTGGCTTACAATTAAAAGTTGGTGTGTAGGACCTTGTAGCCTGGTTGTTACACTCTGTGTCTCTTGTATTGCTCACCCAGGCTCCAGGGGACAGACTCTTACAGTGACTAGCTCATGGAATACCAGAGCAGGCCTGAATTCTTATCAAGACTGTAACAACATTCTCTGCATGTACTCATCAGTTCTGTCCTTTGAGACTTCTGTTTAAATGTCTCCTCCTCCT